>JAJPUD010031096.1:0-12739 GCA_023553655.1 Myrmecobius fasciatus | reverse complement strand
CACTTTCTTTTTCTAAAATGGGACTATTTAATTCATTTATTCTTCTCGTAATCTGGGCAATCTATTTTTTAAGTATTCCTCCATTACACTTGGATTATCAGATTTACTGACATATAGTTGAGTAAAATAACTCCTAATTATTTTTTTTTTGCTTAGGCAATTGAGGTTAAGTGACTTGCCCAGGGTCACACAGCTAGAGCATATTAAGTATCTGAGACCAGATTTGAACTCAGATCCTCCTGACTTCAGGGCTGTTGCTCTATCCACTGGGTCCCCTAGCTGCCTCACCACAGTTTCTTTTTGTCCTCAATGGAGTATACCAACTTCTCTGCCATTTAAAAATTTGCCATCTAGCTCATCATCATTTTGCAAGTGTGATCACTGCAAGAAAAGTAGACAATCTCCAATCACATTCAGGGAAGCAGCTCCAGGGCTTTGTGTATGCATGGGATCTGCCATTGGGAGGGGAGACAATCCAGCCATGTCAGCAACCTGCTCACAGGAAGAGCATCCCAGCTCACCATCCGATAACTATGACCCTCAGACCATGATCACCAATCACTGCTCCTTGCTGAACAAGGGTGTGTCTGCAACGTGGCAGAAAACTTATGGTGCACCAGAGGTCCAGGTGGTCCCTGCCCTCCCTCTCAGCAGGGTCCCATAGACCAGCAACTCCCTCTTTTTATCTTTTAGACAAAAAGTCCTTTCTTGAGCTGCAACCTGTGAAGGAATGGTGGAGAAAGATCTGTAAAAGCATCCTGACATTACAGGGCAACAAGTAACATTGTCAAAATCTAATGTTTCCTTGGTAACAGTTACAAAGTCTCCCCACATGTACACATATTTCCCTCCCAGACAGGACTTGGTGTAGAACTCTATTCTGTTCTCCTGCAATTTGTCCAAGAACCAGGGCCCAGGAGATTTTTCCATGGGCCAAACTTGAGAGTGACAAGGATGTGTCCCATGGAGGCTTGTGCTTCATAAGGGGTGACCTGGTGATCCCTTTATGTAGAGATTCGGCTGCAAGACTCCCGCCCGGATGAGGGTGTCTCTATGACAGGGTGTCCCCTGTATGTCCAGCATGTGTGTCACATGATAACCCCCATGAGACAGTCCTAGACCATGCTGGGTCCATGATAGCCCACCTTTTGGCCTCTCTTGCCAATCCTGATTACACATTAGAATGTATCTTGTTAGTCATCTTGGGGCATGTCTTTTCCTTCTTTTTGACAGTCGCCTCTTCTTTCCTCTTTTCCTCTTCTGCTTTATGGACAATTCTTAGATGTCTGGTAGGAATCCACTGCTGGGGGTTTTCTCCTGTGGGGATACAAGCATATCCTGGCCCCCACATTAGAATCCTGTAAGGAGGGAACCCTCTCAGCCTTCAGGACCCTTTTTCATTACCATGGTCTCATTCTTAGAGTGGCCTTCTTAATGAAAATGGGATATTATCTTTTATTGATTCTCTGTCTCTGTTTTTGCCAGAGAGTATTTCATACCTGCACTTAAATCATTTGAATTAATTGTGTTGTGATTTTTGTGTACACCGCTTTATCTATGTCGTTCTGAGTGACCCTACCTCCATCTCCCTCTTTTTGTTTTTTGATGAATCTCTCCAGGGCCTTATTAGTCCTTTCTACAATGGCCTGTCCTGTAGTGTTGTAAGAAATCCCAAAAATATGATGTATGGAGAATGCCTGTAAGAACTGTTTCAATATTTTTGAGGTATATGAGGGCCCATTATCAGTCTTTATTTTTTCCATTATCAGTCTTGATGGTGTGTGGGATACCCCTAGGGGCAAAACAGTGAAATAAGTGATTTATTACATGTGAAACAGCTTCTCCTTGTTAAGAGGATGCAGATACAAAGCCTTAATAAGTGTCAACTGTGGGGCAGCTAGGTGGTGCAGTGGATAGAGTACCACCCCTGAAGTCAGGAAGACCTGAGTTCAAATTTGTCCACAGACACTTAACAAGTCCTAGCTGTGTGACCTTAGGCAAGTCCCTTAACCCCAATTGCCTCAACAAAAAAGCAAAAAAAGGTGTCAAATGTGACATGAATGCATGTTTTTCCCATCAATTTGCCATATATCCTTTGACCTGTAACCTTTGTGGTTAGTCCCCAGCCCTACAGGTCTTTGAGAATTATATGCTGGTACTGAGGAAGCAAATTTATCTCTGTTCTCAGGGTGAAGAGGAATAAGAGTAAAAGCAATCTTTAATGTCTATTATCCATAAAGTCAGGCCATTCCCTGGGTAAATGTTTGGAGATAGCAAACATGCCTGTAAAGAACCTAGGTCTTCCAGGATTAAGTTTACTTGTCTCAAATCTATTAACATTCTCTATTTACCAGATTTTTTTCTTTATAACAATTGCAGGGGAGTTCCATGGGCTGTTTGTTTCCTCAATATGTCCTAACTCTAATTGTTCTTGTAGTAATTGATGTAGAATACCTGCTTTTTTCTTTTATTTTCCCTTCGGTCAGGGCCATTGCTCCACTTTTCCTGCTCTACTTTTCTTGTGTCAAATTTAAGTTGTGGCTTATAAGTACCAATAAAAAATGAATGCAAAGTATTTGGTATTTAATTTGGGGCCTTTCATTTGTTCTTTTTCTAGCTTTTTTAATTGCAAGCCCAATTTGCTGATCTTTTCTTTCTCCACTTTATGCAAGTAAGCATCTAGAGATATTTCCCCTGATAACTGCTTTTGCTTCAACCCACAAATTGTGGTATGTTGTCTCATTATTGTCATTCCCTTAGATGAAATTAATGATTGCCCTTTGCAATAGAAAGGGACAATATTGACATCTATATGCTGGGATGTATAAAGTACACTATGTCCAATTGTGGCTGATCAGACAAATATGAACTCAGAAGGGTGTCGGACAAGTAAGGCACAAATGGCCCATATGAACATTTAGAAGAGAGACGTCTCTTGATTTTTCTATCTCATGTTTCTATTGAGCTACTCCAATTCTGTCTCTCACAGAGCACACCATATTCTTTGTTGTAAGTACACCCTGTGGGAAGATCTGGTGCCGGTGTCTCCCCTGTCTCATAATTGATACCAAATGTCTACAAAGGTACCTTGGGAATGTCCTTACATTTATCCTTCAGATCTCAATTTAAGAATTGTCTTGTGTGAGTTTTCCATAAAAAAGTCTTTAAGCAAATGTATTTTTGTCATTCAAACAACATGGGTGTCCCAATGGGGTTGAGTCCTCTGCAATAGCCTGAGAGTGCTTGCCAGTTCAGCTCAAGAGAAGACCTCAGGACTTGGTCCCTTATCTTCTCAGAAAAGCCTCAGAATCATCCTAAGACAATTCAGAAGGAAGGAATAACTTTTTCTGGCATGGTGCTGGGAATCTCTCCAGATTTCTCAGGCACACAGCAATGAAATGAGCACAGCAGCTCTGCAGACTTCCACTTAGGTAGGCAGCCTAATTCGTCTTCCAGTTTGTAAGTCCCTTTCCTTCAGAGTTTCCCAGACCCTGAGCTAGGTCTGTCAATGCATGTTTCATCTCCATCACCTAGTTCTATATCTCTGAAAAGTACAGGAAGAAAGATTTTATCTCCAGTCTTCAAAATTTCAACATTTACTGTAAGGAAGGACGCCAGGTAGGGAAGGTTGGGACTGGCTCCGGGGGAACTGTTGTTCCCTTAGCGTCTATTGCCATGCCAACAATAAAATAAAGAAACACTGGAGAATAAAGGAAAAAAGTCTGTGGGTCACATCATTTGGCTAAAGGGGTAACTTAAGTGAAGCAGAATAGCTCAAAATCATCAGCCTCTCTCTCCTCAGAAGTCATCAGATTGAGTGGCAAAAACAAGAAAAGTCCAGGTGACTCCCATAGTTTGGATGGAAACTTCTGTTGTCTAACCAAGCTCTCAGCTCTCCACAGTACCTGCCTGATCCTCCAAGGTGGACCATTCTAACAAACTATTTGGGTTGACCTATTCTTCCAAGGAAGTCTTTATTTATTCAAGCAATCACCCTCCTAACTGGCCAATGGGTTTCATATTTATCACTTAGACTGACTGGTTTGCCAAGATGGTTGGGAGTGCTGAACATGGTACAGCTTCTTGGAGCCAAGGGTGAGTGTTGGGTGGCCAATGGGACACCAAATGTGGAAAGGAGTCCTGAAAAATACACTCAGCAGCCCTCACACCAGAGGTACTAGTCTTCCCTGAACAACCACTTGAACCCAGATGTTGAATGAGATATTGTGTTCAAGCTGTTCTAAACTTGCCCCTGAAAAGCTAATGTTAAAGTACCCTACTGATTGTGATGAAACATTCTTAAAGAAGGATCCATAAACACATGAAACATAGGAGACAAAGGTCGCTCACGAATCCAATGTAAGACTGTTTCATTGATGAGGATTTTGGATGACTGCAGTGGTTCCTGCTGGTTCTCCCCTTGCCAATATTGGACCTGGCATTGTCACTGAGGGGGTCTCTTTGCCCTGGGGCTACAGCAAGGGAGACTGGATCATCACATGATCTGTACAGGATTCTTGAGGTGGGAAACATGACCAAAATTCAATGGAATTAATGGTTGTGAAGAATGACATACAATACAGAGAATGTCAGGTAACATTACCCTTCCCTGACTGTGGATATTGTGGGTGAGATGTCAGTCCCAGTGAATATGGAGAAGAATCATACACACACACAACTTCTCTTGGATACGTATCCAGGTAAGGAAGCTTCTTTGCTCTGCAAAGCAGTGTCAGCCTTTGGGCTTTCTAGTTCTAGTTGATGGCATTCTGGGACTAGGAAGCAGATGTTCAACTGATGAAAACCAGTTTGACTGTGAGAGCTTCAGCCCCAAATGCTCATTTCAGGCTCTTCTTGGGTTGGCTCCTATAGAGTTCTGGGTCCTGTTTCCTAATTCTTGTTTCTTCCTTCCATCTTCCTTATTTCCCTGTCTGTATGAAGCAATTTAGAAAAGACCTCTATTTTACTGGAAGAAAACATAAGAGGGCAGTCTCCCCACTGCAGCCTCAGAAAGTATCTGTTTCAAATGAGATTGAGGGTCAAGCCCTGAGGGTCTCTTGACCTTTCACTGGATCTGACCTCAAAACTCCTCCAAACAGTGACTGGTCCATGGAAGGTAATTAATAAATGTTTACTGATAGACTGACTGAGAAAACTCCCATAGTGTCTTTTTGTCTTCAATGGAGAATTGGAGCAAACAAACCACTCTGCCATTTAGAACTTTTACCATCTAGCTCATCATCTTTTCCAGGTAAATTACACAATGCACTCCTTTATTCTATAATTCAAAAGAAATAACTGTCTTAATAGCCATAAAAAATGATATGTCATCTCCGGAGTCCAGGCCTTTATCCAGGCTGAAATATATTCTGCAAATGTCTGATTCTGGGAATCCCTGGCATTCTACAAAAATTGCATTTGTAGAGACTTATTCTAGGGCCTTTATTTCATGTAAGAAAACTCTGACAGGTTAGAAAATTGATTGAAAGAAATTCGCTGTTAGTGATTGCTTATATTTCATGTAATCCCACTGCTGGGATTGGGAGCAGGAAGTTACAGGAAAGAGTCAAGGAACTTTCTGAGCAGAGGGACCCAAAAGCCTTTTAGGTTAAACCTCGAAGCTGAGCCAATCCCCTCTTCTTCTCAGTGACAAAGGCTGGCCAGAAAGCCCTCTAGCAGCATGGAAACCATTAGTGTGCCCTTGGTCTTGAAGGCAATGGACAGGGCCTGAGGCCTTCATATCACCAAGAGCTTCCTTGGGGCAGAGAATACAGGCAGAGAGCCCAGCAGAGATGGCAGTGAATTCTTACTCTCCCTCTCACTCAGAAGGCAAGCCATTTGATTCAGGTAATACATGTGCAATAATACTAAATAAGTTTCAGGAATAATCATGTTGTGAAAGGAAACCGACAAAAAAAAGAAAAAGAAAGTATAATATGAAGCTTTTCTCTACATTCAGAAATCTCAGCTGAAATACAAGCCTTAATAAGTTATGCACAAAATTAAATGCTAAGTGCTGGGATAAGAAATAAACAAACAGAAACAGTCTGTGTCCCATAGGTCCTCATAATTTATTAACGGGAAATACAAAGTAATCATCTTTTCTACTTTTATTATAATATTGTTGTTATTTTTGACTGTTTTAAAGTTTGCAAAGTACCTTAAAATTTTCTCTTACTTTTCTTTATGATTTCAGTGGGAGCTAGTAGCTTTTAACCAATACCATTGATATCCTGATATCAGGGAATTCATATAGGAATTATACACATTCTATAAAGGAAGAAACTGAGACACACAAAGTGCATGGCATATTGGGGCCTTCACAGCTAGTAAATATTTAAACGGAGATCTTCCTGAATCCAAGTCCAGGCTCCATTCTTTGCACCACAAATTACATGTCAAAGTATCAATTAATATTGTTATGGATTTCACTAGATCTGGTTGGGTGTGATCAGCTCCCAATGACAAACTTCCACCCATGCAACTTAACAAATTCCCTAGAGCATATAATCCTAGAGAGCTGTCTTTAGCATTCACATATCAATAAATCATACAAAAATACATATTATTCAATCGACTGAAACTACATTTAAAATCTAGAGTGTCCTTTACATATTGGGGGCCAAAGGACTTTTAAGAAACCCCATTAAGATATAAAAAAAGATATAAAAGAGTCACTCTTCCAGCTGTCTTATTCAGGCCTCAGGACATCCTTTCTACCAGTCTCCAAGGTCCAGGATGATGTCTCCACTTCATCATAAGTGCTCACTTCTCAAGCTAAGAAACAACAGAATTTGGATGGGTTTCTAAGAGAATCTGTTCTGAGGGTCAAGTTCCTACGGTTTCCTCCATCCAGGAGGTGAAAAAGCTTAGAACCAGCACAAGCTAGCAGATGTGAGGATGCTCAGTCTTGTGCTGGAATAGATCCTCATTGAAGGCTGTGGGAAAGAATGATCATGTCCCCTGGGTACAGCAAACATAAGTGAATGTCCCTTCCTTGGGACTTCATTGACTTCCACAGTGTTCTGCTTGGTTCATGTGCTTGGACATCACATGTGTCTGTCTGCTTCTAATTGTGTTGACTTCCAAGATTTCCAAGGAACTACTGTGCTGACTCAGTCCCCAGCCTTGTTGTCCAAATCTCTAGGAGACAGAAAGACAGACAGAGAAAGAAAGAGTGACAGGAACAGAGGCAGACAGACAGGTGGAGAAATAGAGACAGACAGAGACAGAAAGGCAGAGAAAAACAATCATCATTGAGGTCATCCAAAGTCTACTGGACAGGGAGGGTGATGAGCTCTTACACTGTACCAGCAGAATACTAGTCTAGCCCCCAAGTGCCTAATATACTAGACTTCATTCTTACACTCAGCAGCATGGAGCACAAAGGTTCTAGATTCTCTCAATTAGACACAGACAGAACTGTGGCTTCCCAGGATTTCCCAGCATCTTACACAAGCCTCTCTAGAGCATTTAGCTGTGTTGTGTCACTTCAAGGGATCAACCGCTGCCTTGGTCAGATCAGTCTCTACTCTCTGGTCAGCCACACATCTCCAGGGAACTCTCCTATCCCTTGGCCCCCAGCTCTTTACCAAAGTCCCTTTAACATTCACCAACCTCAGACTCATAGACAAGGCAGGTCCAGGTAGAACAGACATGGGGAGATGTGGAGGAAACAGTAACAACAGCATTTTCTGCTGGCTTCACTCCTCTTAAAACCTTGACCTTCACATCCATAGAACGTCTGCTGTTCTGAGCCTAAGGTCTTTGGGGGAAGTTCTTTTCCAGTTCTGTGAGTAATGACAAAGGATGAGCTTCCTCTAGCCAGCCATGGTAGAAGACAGAAGCCAAAGTTCTCCCAGGAACCCAAGGACACAAGCTCCTGCTCAGATGGGATTGTGTGCACCTCTTACCAGCCCTAAGAGAGGCTCTTTGCTCAGTAGGTGACAGGCTCCTACCCTCCTATGGGAGAGCTGTGCTTTGGGACTTTGACTCTGTCCCCTACCCCAGGTGGTCTTTTTCCAGGGAGTCTCAGAGGCTCACCTCTCTCCCGGAGGAACGAGAGTGTGGAGATGTTTCCACTGCTCTATGTATAAAGTGACCTTTATTGGGGGAAAAGAGAAAGCAGTTTAAGGATTAAGTTTATTTTTTATTATTTTTCACATAGTTTGCATAGTATTGGAATTAATTGTTTTTAAAATATTTGGTAGAATTAACAAGTAAATTCATCTGGCCCTGGAGATTTTCTCTTAGGGAGTTGATTAATACCTCTTTCAATTTCTTTTTCTAAAATGGGAATTTTTAATTCATTTCCTCCTCTCTTAATCTGGGCAATCTATACTTTATAAGTGTTTCCTCCATTTCATTGGATTATCAGATTTATTGATATATAATTGAGCTAAATAACTCTTAATTATTCATTTAATTTCCTCTTCTTTGTTGAAAAATTCTCCTTTTTCATTTTTGAGACTAACAATTTGATTTTCGTCTTTCCTTTTTCTAATCAAATTAAATAAATGTTTATCTATTTTGTTGGTTTTGTCATAAAACCAACTCTTAGTTTTGCTTATTAATTCAATAGCTTTTTTACTTTCAATTTTATTAAAATCCCCTTTTATTTTCAGATCTCAAAATTCGTATTCAATTGGAGGTTTTTAATTTTTTTCTTTGACTTTTTTTAGTTGTAAGCTCAATTCATTGGTTTTCTCTTTCTCTATTTTATGCAAATAAGCATCTAGAGATATAAAATATCCCCTAATTGCTTTGGCTTCATCCCACAAATTTTAGTATGTTGTCTCATTATTGTCATTCTCTTGGATGAAATTCTTGATCTCACTTTGTAATGGAAAGGGACAAAAATGACATCTCTATGCTGGGATGTACAATGTACAATCTGTCCATTTGGGGCTGATCAGACCAACCTCATCTCAGAAGGATCTATAACAAGCAAGGCACAATGGTCCATATGAACATTCAGAAAAGAGATGTCTCTGAATTTTTCTATCTCATGTTTCTATTGAGGGATTGCATTTCTGTGTCTCTCACAGAGCACACCATTTTCTTTCTTGTAGATGCGCCCTGCTGGAAGCTCTGGTGCCAGTGTCTCCCATGTCTCATAACTGATACCAGCTTTCTACAAAGGTACCTTGGGAATCTCCTTACATTTCTTCTTCAGACCTCAATTTAAGCACTTGTCTTGTTTGAGTTTTCCATAAAAAAGTCTTTAAGCAAATGTGTTTTTGTCATACAAACAACATGGCCGTCCCATTGGGGTTGAGTCCTCTGCAATAGCCTGGGAGTGCTTGCCAGTTCAGTTCAAGAAAGAACTTCAGGACTCAGTCCTTTATCTTCTCAGATGAGCCTCAGAATCTTCCTAAGACAATTCAGAGGGAAGGGAAAAAAAAAGGAAACTTTTTCGGGCACGGCACTGGTAAACTCTCTAGTTTTCACAGAGAGACAGCAATGAAGTGAGCACAGCAGCAATGTAGACGTGCACTGATGGAAGCAGCCATAAATAAATGAAACATAGGAGACAAAGGTGTCTCCTTCACCAAAGATATAATTGGTGCATTGATCAGGATTGTCCTGCTTCCTGCTGGTACCAGGTTCTCCACTTGCCAATATTGAACTGGCATTGCCACTGATGGGGATTCTGTGTCCTGGGGCTACAGAAAGGGAGACTGGACCATCACATGACCTAGAGAGCATTCTTGAGATGGGGAACATGACCAAAAAGTCAATGTTGAAGAACCACATACAGTGCAGAGAATGTCAGGTAAGATTACCCTTCCCTGACAGTGAGATGTCAGTCCCAGTGAATATGGAGAATAATCACATACCCACAATCTCTCTTGGATACATTTCTAGCTAAGGAAGCTCCTTTGCTCTGCTCAGCAGTATCAGCCTTTGGGCTGTCTAGTTGTAGGTGATGGGGTGCTGGGACCAGGGAATGAAAGTGCAACTGATGAAAACCAGTTTGGCTGTGAGAGTCTGAGCCCCAAATGCCCATTTCAGGGTCCTCTTGGGTTGGCGCCTACAGAGTTCGCATTCCTACTTCCTAATTCTTGCTTTCCCTTCACTCTTCCTCACTTTTCCTTTCCTAGGATGCAATTTAGAAAAGACCTCTATTTTACCAGAACAATTCATCACAGGGCAGTCTCCCCACTCCAAACTCAGAAAGTATCTATTTTTCAAATGAGATTGAGAGTCAAATCCCGAGGGTCTCTGAACCTTTCACTGGAGCAGAGATCTGATCTTAGAAATCCCCTGAACAATAACTGGCACAAGGAAGCTGATCAATAAATGTTTAATGACAGACTCACTGAGGAAACTCCAATGGTTTCTTTTTCTTTACTAGAGAATACAAACCATTCTGTCATTTGAAGCTTTTCCCACCTAGCTCATCTTCATTTCCAGATTAATTACACAATTCACTCCTTTACTCTATAATCCAAACTAAACAGCTGTCTTACTCTCCATAAAAATGATGTTTCATCTCCTGACTCCAGGCCTTTACCCAGGCTGGGCCCCACTCCTGAAACAGGCTCTACAAATGCCTGATTCTGAGGATGCCCAGCATTCTACAAATCTGAGTCCCAGCACCTACATTTGGAGGACAGCTCATTTCCCTGACTGCCCATGTCTCCCCTTCCCTAAAAACTAAAACTGCCTTTTAGAGACTTTCCTGTGCCGACTCTGACAGGTTTATTTCATGGAAGAATATTCTGAAATATGAGAAATCTCACTGAAAGAAATTCAAAGTTACCAGTTGTTGTACTTCTTGCAGGCCCACTCCTGGCATTGGGAGCAGGAGGTTAAAGGAGAGTCTGGGAACATTGTGAGGACTCAAGACATCAATTATTTCAGTCTCAGAGCTGAGCCAATCCCCTCTTCTTCTCAATGACAAAGGCTGGCCAGGAAGCCCTCTGGCAGCAGGGAAACCATTAGTGTGCACTTGGTCCTGAAGGCAATGGACAGAGCCTGGGGCCTTCATACCACCAAGAGCTCCCTTGGGCAGAGAATCCAGGCAGAGAGCCCAGCACAGATGGCAGGGAGGGGCCTGGCCCTGCCCCCTCCTCTCCTGGGAACTCCCCCAAGGCCTGATGGGAAGTACACTACACTCACACACACACATGAGGCTGAGACAGCCAATGAGGGCCTAGTCCTCCATTTGCAGGAGATGAGGAGGCTCCAACTGGGGGAGACTGGGTGATATTGGGGCTCTCACCTTGGCTCTTGGCCAGCCCCAGGACAGAAGGAACCCAGCCTGGGAGACCAGTGTGGCCTGGGATGGAGAAAAAGCAATCTGGTCTATATCATGGCAGCCCCATGGGGCAGTGAGGGGATGGAGAGCTGGGCCTGGAATCCCCAAGAGTCCTATGCCCCAGTTCCAATCTAACCTATCCCCCAGTGGGGACACAAAGACTCAGACATGGCTGAAGAGCAACCAAGATGTTTCTGTCATTGCTACAGAGACCTAGAGCAAAGCCTCCTCAGCAGGAACTTGGGCTCCCCACAAGAGAAAGAGACTCATTACTTTGGGGCAAAGAAATCAAATAGACCTGAAATGTCAGCATTTCCCTGTTAGGTTTTTCCCACTAGTTCCCCAGGACTGTGCTCCCTCCCTCTGCCTTGGCTGTGCAGACAGTGCTTGTGATTACAAGTTAGAAAGGAGGGGACCTGGGGAGCAGAAAGGGGAAGCCCTGGGAGGTGTGAGCCTGCCCAGAGAGCAGGGGCTGCTCTGCCCTGGGGACCCCGGAGGAGGCACCTGCTGCTCTGAGCTCAGTCCCCTGAACAGCCTGGGGAGGTTTTTGTTCAGGCCTGAAGCACTGTGGGAAAGGGAAGCTCTTATCCTGCTGACAGTGATAATCTGCAGCATCCTCAGGCTCCAGGCTGCTGATGGTGAGAGTGAAATCTGTCCGAGACCCACTGCCACTGAACCGGGCAGGAACCCCAGATGCCAGGTTGGTAGCACCATAGATGAGAAGCCGGGGGGCTTGGCCAGGTTTCTGCTGGTACCAGTGCAGTAAGCTATTACCATATTGATTTAAACTCTCACTGGCCTTGCAGCTGATAGTGACTCTCTCTCCTGGAGATCCGGACAAGGAGGCTGGAGACTGGGTCAGCACAATGGCTCCTTGGGAATCTAGGGAAGCAACAGAATTAGAGGAAGATAGAAAAGTGGGAATGACCAATTGAAAGAACATGAATGAGACAATTTGGGGAAGAACACAGAAATCCCAAGTGACTGACAAGTATTTGCACTGGGCGTGAACATGAGACAGAAACCATCTTTTCCACAGACTTCACAAGGTTTGGAATCAGGGCTTTGGTCATGGTTGCCAGCCCCCTTGTTGTGTCACAGTGGATTCACCCCTTGTATTAAGTACTCATCACTTTCACATCCCTGAAAACCTGGGACCTTCCAACCCCTTCACTGCCCTCCTGGGTCTTACCCTGAGCCCAGAGCACCAGGAGCCAGAGCAGCTGCCATGGGGAGCTCATCCTGCCCTTCAGAGACCTCTGCAGAGAGCACTCAGAGCCCTGAGGGGCAGGAAGGAAGGAGGAAGCTTTTATGTCCTGCCCAGGGCTCTCTGCAGCTCCCATGGGGCTCCAGATGCAAAAGAGCCCCAGGCCTGGGAGGAGCCTTCCCTCAGGGACCCTGTGAGACACACTGAGTCACTCTGGCTGAGCTTGGCTCTGGGGGAGGAGCCCCCTCTCTTATGTCCCCAATGGGAGA
>JAJPUD010031094.1:0-12740 GCA_023553655.1 Myrmecobius fasciatus | reverse complement strand
TTTTGTTTTTGTTTGACTGATTCTTGAAGTCTTAATGAGTCATTCACTTGCATTTGTTCAATTCTTATTTTTAAAGTGTTGTTTTCTTCAGTTACCTTTTTAAGCTCCTTTTGTAACTGGCCAATTTGTTCCTTGCACTCTTTTTCCACTTCACTAATTTTATTTTTCAATAAATTGATGTCTTTTTCATATCTCTTTCGCAGGGCATCATATCCTTCTTGCACTGATTTCAGTTTATTTTAACATTTATCCTCCAGCTCTCTTTTGAGGTTCTTTATGCAGTCTTCCAGAAAGGCCTTTTGAAAAGGGGACCAGTGATGGTCCTGGATGATGTTCTCTGGATTTTTGTCTAAAGGAACCTCTGGCTCTGGGGTCGTTTCTTTGCCTTGATAAAAGCTGTCTATGGTGAGAGCTCTCTTTTGCTTCTTCATCATATTTTTTTTTTTTTTTCAGACAGTGTGGATATCTCTTTAAGGTAGGGAAAAAAAAAAAGCGGCGGCTGCAAAAAGCTTTGCCCTGGGGCACTTCAGCGAGTTGACTTAAGGTGCTGGACCGGTGGGGGCTAGGACTAAGTCCGAATTACTCCTTAAACAAGGCAAGTCTGCCAGAACACCTGCCCCCAATCAGGGCAGAGTGTCCCGAGTGCCTCAGATAAACTCCAGGTGTTTGGAATTTGGAGTTTGGAGTTTGGAATTTCTTCCAAGATGAGCTGAGCTGAGTCCCACCCTCACTTCCGGCCTGCACAGTTGTCGTCTATTTATCTCTCTGTCCGAGTCCGACTAACCTGATATGAAGTTATCCAGAGAGCTGTGCCCAAATATTTCTGAGTTCGTTGACTTGAAGATCAGTTCAGAGGCTTATTTTATTGTTGATTTGAGAGAAGATCGGAGGAGAGGCAGAAAGTCACCTTTTCACTCCGCCATCTTGGCTCCGCCCCCCTGATCACCCATCATAAGATTTAGAACTGGCCTGAATCATCTCATTGTTCAGAAGAACCACATCCATCAGAATTGATCATTACATAATCTTGTTGTTGCTGTGTACAATGATCTCCTGGTTCTGCTCATTTCATTTAATATTAGTTCATGTAAGTCTCCAGGACTCTCTGAAATCATCCTACTGATCTTTTCTTGTAGAACAATAATATCCATAGCATTCATTTATCATAACTTATTCAACCATTCTCCAACTGATGGATATCCACTTAGTTTCCAGTTTCTTGCTACTACAAAGAGTTGCCACAAACATTTTTGCATGTGTGTGTTCTCTTTATGATCTCTTTGGGAAAAGCCCAGTAGAAATACTGCTCAAAGGGCATGCACAGTTTGATAGCCCTTTGGACATAGTTCTAAATTGCTCTCCAGAATGGCTGGATCTGTTCACAACTCCACCAACAATGTATTAGTGTTCCAATTTTTCCACATACCCTCCAACACTTAACATTATCTTTTCCTGTCATCTTAGCCAATCTAAGAGATGTGGAGTGGTATCTCAGAGTTGTCTTAATTTGCATTTCTCTGATTATATAGGTAATTTTATGTCTGAAAACAATTCATTGGAAAGTGGAAAAGATTGAATTGGCTTTTAAACTCTCTCAGCTATACCCTAGTCACCAAATCCAATGGCAGTTTTAATCCTCATCTTTGAATTTCCCACAGCTATCAAAACTGTTGATGACATGATGGCATCTTCCAGTGGAAAGTCTCACTTCCCTTGGCTTCAAGACAACATATCCATCTGGTTCTCCTAATGTTCTTTTCTGCTTTTGTTGGTGTTAATCTTTTTTTTGACTTGTGTTTGACTCTTTTTTGTCATATCTGACTCTTTGTTACCCCATTGGATGTTTTCTTAAAAAGATATTGGCATGGTTTGCCATTTCCTTCTCCAGTTCATTTGTACAGATAAGGAAACTGAGGCAAACAGGGGTAAGTGACTTGCCCAGAATCACACAGTTAGTACATGTCTGAGACTGGGAAGATGAGTCCTCCTGACTCCAGGCCCAGCACTCTGTTAACTGTGCCCCTTAGCTGCCCCATGCTTGATAAGAATGTTATAAAGAGAGTTCCTTTCCAAGTAAGAGTAGACAGCTTCTGATAGCTCTTCAATGGGGATCTTACTTAAACTTCAGATCTTCATCTCCAGTAGTCTATAGGATGTCTCTACCTGGTTATAGCAAAGACATAAGGAAAAATGGCAACTATGTTTAGATCATGGGGGACGGTTTCTATTAGCAGCAGAAGCAACAGTATATTTCATATTACTCTTCTTATTATCATTTGTCTTTTATTCTCAAAGAGGACCAGAAGCATCAGGAGTGAATTGGATTTAAATATGATAAAGCTGTGCAAAGTCCCAATCTCTTCTTCAGAATCACTGGAAACCCACTGAGAGAAGTCAACAGAGTCTTTATAATGCTCTTTAGGTAAAGTGCTGAGAAATCAATATTTCTAAGATTATAGCAGTTGTTTGTTTCCCTCAGCTACTTTCCATGAGGGAGTTGACATATCCCTTTCCTATTATTTTGAGAAGACTTAAGGTAACCCTTAAGTTGTTATCCAAGACTAATGCACCCAGAAGCTACATCAGAGTGGAAGTTATTTGTAATGGGTGCTGAGATAATTTTTTTTGTTATTTCCATTCCATTTTAATTAAATGTCTTGTTACCTACTTGATCATTGTAAAGAGATATGGTGAATTTTAATAAATGAATACCCTACTACAACCATGAATTATTGGTAGCTTTTTATTTTTCCAAACACATGCAGAAATAGTTTTCAACAATTATTTTAACAAAAATTTTTTTCTCCCTTCCTCCCAAAGTCATCACTAAGAGAGCAAGCAATCTAAGATAGATTAAACATGTATAATTCTTCTAAACATATTTCCATATTCATCATATTGTGCAAGAAAAATCAGGTCAAGAAGGAAAAAAACACAAGCAAAAACAAGCAAAACAGAAACAAAGGTGAAAATACTATGCTTTGATGCACATTCAGTCTTCATAGTTCTCTCTCTGGATGTGGATGACACTTTCCATCATAAGTCTATTGTAATAGTTTTGGATCACCTCATTGTTGAAAAGAACCAAGTCCATCATAGTTGATCAAGATATAATCTTGTTGCTTTAATACCATGAATTTTAGTACTGATAGAAGAGACACACTGAAAAAGTGTTTGCATGGTCTACATTTTTATAAGCAATGTTCTACTAGAAAGTTTCTAAGGTATTCTACTTCAATTAAGCTACATCAGGGGCTGACCACTTTAAAATAATTAGTTAAGTATAACTATGCTTAAGCTGCTAGGTGACTCAGTGGATAGAACCCTAAGAATGGAGTCAAGAAAACCTGAGTTAGCATCTGGTCTCAGATACTTCCTAGTTGTGTTACCCTGGGCAAGTCAGTTAACCCTTTTTGTCTCAGTCCCTCATCTGCAAAATGGCTGGGGAAAGAAATGGCAAACCACTATACTATCTTTGCTGAAACCCAGCTGAAATGACTAAAATGACTACGCATGCATATTTGATTATGTCAGTGTAAATGAAACTTTCTGAATGTTAAATCGTAGCAAAGCAAAATTTCATATCCCTTGGTGAATATCCCTAGCCGTTCCTTTTTCATATTTTATACTACTAACATTCCAAAGCTTTGTAGTCATTCTCATGTGACTGGGCTCTAAAGATAATTATCCTAAAAAGTTGCAATAGTGCAAGTTTCCTACTGAAAACAAGTAACTGGGCTGACTTTTCTTTGAAATTCCTACTGGAAAAAGTTACAGTAAATGTAAAGTAAAAATTATGGAATAGTCAGGAAGTATAGTATAACTACCTGAAGCAATGAAGAAAGAACAGCAAAGTGTGGCCTGATGCCTTAAACATTGAAACTAGATTTTTTTAAAATTCCACATTCCTTTTCATTCACTAGATCAGGACGTCTTAATTTTTTTCTACTTGTGATCCCTTTGTGCCTGGGGTTTTTATGTGACCTGGGGTACATAGGTATATAAAATAAATATACAAATCAAACATTTACTTATAATAAATCAAAAGAATTTATTTTATATGTATTTGTTTATGGTTATTTAAAATAAATTATTTATATAATATAATTTTACCATTTTTTTAAAGGGAAGAGAATTCTAAGCATGGGGTATAGTCCTAAAGGCCTGGACATGGAAGATAGGATGTTGCATAAGAGAAATAGCAAGTAAGCATGGTAGGAAGCATAGAGTGAGTGAAATAGGAGTAATGTATAATGGTTAATATGGAAATATCTGTTGCATGACTACACATGTATAATCTACATCAAATAGTTTGCCTTTTCAAGTAGGATTGAAAGGGGAAGAAGGAATTTTTTTCAAATGAACTAAATTAAAATTTTTTTTCATGTAATTTAGAAAAAATATCCTTTTAAAAAGAAGTAAGAATATTGGAAAGGAGGAAAATACTAGGTTATGAAGAGCTTTAAGTGCCAGACAAAGCAGTTTTTATTTAAACTGAGAAGGAGCTAGGTGAGAGTGGATAGAGGACTGAAATTGGAGTTAGGAAGCTTGAATTTAGTTCTACCACAAACACTTTCTAGCTATTTGACTCCTAGGCTACTCTTTTACACTTTCTCTGCCTCAGTTTCCTCATCTCTAAAAAAGGGGATAATAATAGCACCAAGCTCCTGAACTTCTAATGAGAATAAAATGAACTATCTTTGCAAACCTTAAAACATTATATAAATGGTAGCCACTACTACTGTTACTACCTACTACTACTACTGTTATTATTCAGTTGTGTGTGACTTTTTGTGATTTCCTGGACCATATTATATTAAGCTCTTTTGTCTCTCATAGTACAATTTCTTGGCAAAGACATCGGAGTATTTTCCATTTTCTTTTCCAGTGGAGTCTCCTTTTATCAGAATTCTCCATTATGAACCTTCTACCTTGGGAATCCCTACACAGCATAACTCATAGTTTTATTGAGCTATATAAGCCCCTCTGCTGTAACAAGGTAGTGATTCAGGAAGTACTACAATTGTTGCTGCTACTACTACTAGTAGTACTACTACTAGTACTACTACTACTACTAGTACTACTACTACTACTTTATTAATAGAGAGACATTTGAGTTTATGGAGTATGTGTTTGCCGGGGGTGGGGTTGGGCGGTGGATAAAGAGGATCAAACACTTCAGGAAAATCACTTAAGTAGTTGTATAAATGGATTGGAGTAGGGAGAAATTGAATCAGAGAGATCAATTAAGACCTATTATAATAGTCCAAGTAAGAAGTGAAGAAGGCTCCAATTAGTGTGATGGTTATGTGAGTAGAGAGAAAACAACATATAAAAAAAAATTGTGGAATTAGAAATGACAACATGTTGGGTGGTAGAGTATTAGCATTTTCTTGCTAATGTTTTCCAGGAAAAATTTAGACATGATCTCCCTTTCTTTGTATCCTGTTGGATGGTAATTAGATCTATTTTCTAAGCTCTTGTTCAAACTTTGCCTAACAGACTATGCATAAAGGACTATAGGATTAAAAATTAGAGCTACCTTAGAGATCATTTAATCATTTACCATAGAGGTTCCTGACCTGAAACTCATGGGTATATTCCATGGGGTCTATGAACTTGGATGAGAAAAAGAGTCATTTTTTTTTTACTAATCTCTAACTGAAATTTAGTATTTTCTTTAAATTATTCAAAGATATTCTTCTGAAAGGGCTGTCATAGGCTTCCCCAGTTTGTGAAAAGGTCCATAAAATGTTAAACACTCCTAATCTAGCCCAAACATCTTACAGAGGAAGACAATGAGGCACACAGAGATTAAGTAGTTTGCCAGTTCATAATTACTCAGGTAGTACATAGTAGAACTGAGATAAGCTTTAAGAGTCTGCTCCCAAATGAGAAGACAGATATTGAAATTATGCCTCTTATAATATGAACTTTCATAAAGTATTAGACCCTCCTCCATTGTACTTTCACACTAGAACTATTTTTTAGACATTCCCTAATCACAGCCATGACTGTCTTCTTATTGTTCAAGTAAAACCAAATTACTAGATTTCAGATAGTCATTTCATAGTAATATATTGGGGTAGAGGCGGAGAGTGGCATAGAAAACACAGATCATTATCTCAGTACATTGGCTGCCAAATTGGAGACAGGAGAAAGAAAGAAATACAGCTTACTTTGAAAATAAAAATTGTATAATTAAAAAGACTAACTGCATTTCCTTCATGTGATTATGGCATAATGCTCAGAGAGAAACTGAGGCAGTATCACACATTGAAGATTAATATTTTATTGATGTTAATTGAGAGTATAAAATCCATAGCTATGGATCAGGACTGCTGGGACTCTTGTCTCAAAGCACACAGTCCATTGAGAGTTTAGACGGACAGACATGCCAGCCGACTGGATCGCAAGCAGGTCCAGCAATTAGTAAGTTTGGT
Source organism: Myrmecobius fasciatus (assembly GCA_023553655.1). Taxonomy (NCBI): domain Eukaryota; kingdom Metazoa; phylum Chordata; class Mammalia; order Dasyuromorphia; family Myrmecobiidae; genus Myrmecobius; species Myrmecobius fasciatus. The sequence continues at coordinate 6,297 of JAJPUD010031094.1, read as the reverse complement.
TACAGTATTCTTATAGAACTCAGGAGAACAAAGAGCTCCTGGAGCAGAAGGAGAGGTAGAGCACTAGGGGGGATTGGAGTTCCAGGAAAGGACTATCAATTCAGTTCTGACAGGTAGGAGGTGGAGGAAGTTTGGGAAGGAACTAGGAGATACTAAGTCTGAAGCCAAAAGATAAGGGGTATGTCGAGATGGATCATCTAGAGGTTTTATGACTCCTTTGGAATACTAGCTCAATTATTCCTGATGGTCAGAAGGGGGGGGGGTTGCTACAGAGGCAGAACAATTAAGGGAAACTGAAATAGACTAATTGAGGGAAACTGAGACATGGAACTGTAGCACAACACTGGGACATAAACAAATCAGACTACCCAAAAAACTCATATAATTGCAATGTTACTGGAAATGTTAGAAAATCCTACATTTTCTTTTTTCCTTTCTCTTTGCTTCTCTTTCTCTCTCTTTTTCCTTGTCTCTCTTCTCTTTCCCTTCCTTGCTTCCATTTTTCCTTCTTTCATGTGTGGTAGTGTACAAATAAACTGTGGTTTCTTCTACTGGGCACAATGAGGCTTGAGGATCATTTGAGCTCCAGAGTTCTGCACTGCAGTAGATTAAGGGATCAGGGATCTCATTCTAAGACTGGTGCTAATACCATTCCCTCCTGGAATGAAGGACTTGTAGACTGCCTAAGGAGGTACAAACTGGCCGTAGCTGGAAAGAGAGCAGGTAAAAGTTTTTTAAGTGGATCGATAGTGGAATTGGGCCCATAATTTGCCCTGGTGTTTCTGGATAAGATTGGGAAAACCAATCTCAAAAAATGAAATAAACTAAAATTGGACTTTTTGTTGAATTTTTTGTGCAGCCACACGTACCATTTTAGGAAGGTCCCCCCTTTCTGGTACATGGTTGGCATCTAATAAATGTCTATTGATTGATTTGATTTTCTTCTTCATGAAAACCTTCTCTGCTTTTTTTTTTTTTAAAGAAAAAGTACTTATTTAAAACAAATACGAAATAGAAAAAAAAACAGAAAAAAAATTTCATGTGCACAGCGAACATATAAAAGGATTCAAAATGTGTTACAATAAATTTCCATTTCAAGAAAATGTATATAATAATTGAACACATTGTATTCAGAATTGTCCATCTTTGCTTCCTTGTAGGTTTTCTTTTGTTGTCTTTGGTGTAATTTTGACTTTATTTATTTTTCCCCTTCCCTCCCCTTCTCCCCCTAAACTATAAGCAGGTTATACTTTAGCATGGATATATTTTTGTATACATTGCATACATACATATATACATGGACACAAATGAACACATGTATATGTTGGAGTCTAGCTCCAGTGAAATACCAAGAGTATGAATGAATATCCAAGGACAGGCAGAAGATATGCTTTGTAATTTCTATTTATTAATCTGAGTATCAGAATTTATATAACTTTTATATTAGTGTTACAAAATTACTAGCTATCTTATCACAATTCTTGCCAGGGCATTTCCATATCCACCTTAACTGTCAATACCGAGATGCTTATCAACACAGAATTGTAAATAGCATAGTTGTGATGCTAATCAACATCAACAGAAATGTAAGTGGTCATGATATTTATCAATACAGAGCAGAAATTATCATACCAATGCATTTACTTCAAGTATCTCTTTGATTCATTGTATACTTAAAATATCTTGTTCCTATCAAGATTATCCTAATTTTACCAAGTATGTCTTTGATTCATGGTACAGTTAAAATGCCTTGTTCCTGTAGCATGTATTCTCCATCAAGCTTATCCTCAATTTACTAAGTATGTCTTTACAATTGTTAGGGAAATGGTGAGCCAATACAGTTCACTTAAAAGAGAACAGGTCTCAAGTAATACCTGAACCAGACTCTTTCTGTTTATGGACTTATTCAATACTGAACCTCTACATATATACATAGATATATATATGCATATATATGCAGATACCTATAATTATACACACATATATTCATAATCTATGTAATATTATGCTATATTTGGGGGCTGAGCCAAGATGGAGGAGTGAAAAGGTGACTCTCTGCGTCCTCCTCCGATCTTCTCTGAAACCAACAATAAAATAAGCCTCTGAACTGAACTTCAAGTCAACGAATTCAGAAATATTCGACACTGCTTTCTGAAGAACTTCATATCAGGTTTGTCTAACTCAGACAGAGGGATAAACTGTGGACTCAGGTGTAGACTGGAAGTGAGGGTGGCACTCAGTTCAGCTCATCATGGCAGAAACTCCACACTCCAAACTCCAAACACCTGGAATTTATCTGAGGCACTCGGGACCCTCTGCCCTGATTGTAGACAGGTGTTCTGGCAGACTTGCCTTGTTTAAGGAGTAATCCCAATTTAGTCCTAGCCCCCACCGGCCCAGCACCTTGAGTTAATTTGACAAATTGCCCCAGGGCAAAGATTTTTTCCAAGCCTTAAAGAGACATCCACACTGTCTAAAAAAAAAATGAAGAAGCAAAAGAGAGCTCTCACCATAGACAGCTTTTATCAAAAGAAAGAAGTGATGACCCCAGATCCTGAGGTTCCTTTAGACAAAACTCCAAAGGAAGTTACTAAGGACCATCACTGGTCCCCTTTTCAAAAGGCCTTTCTAGAAGATTGCATAAAGAACCTCATAAGAGAGCTGGAGGATAAATGGGAAAATAAATTGAAATCGGTGCAAGAAGGATATGATGCCCTGCAAAAGACATATGAAAAAGACACCAATTTATTGAAAAATAAAATTAGTGAAGTAGAAAAAGAATGCAATGAACAAAAAAATTCAATTGGCCAGTTACAAAAGGAAATTAAAAAGGTAACTGAAGAAAACAACACTTTAAAAATAAGAATTGAACAAATGCAAGTGAATGACTCAATAACACTTCAAGAATCAGTCAAATAAAAACAAAACAATGAAAAATTAGAAGAAAATATGAAATATCTCCTAAGAAAAACAACTGACTTGGAAAATAGATCTAGGAGAGACAATCTAAGGATTATTGGACTTCCTGAAAGCCATGATGAAAAAAAGAATCTAAACACTATCTTCCAGGAAATCCGGAAAGGCAAAATCACCATTGAAAGAATTCACCAATCACCTCCTGAAAGAGACCCCAAAATTAAAATATCGTGAAATATCGTGGCTAAATTTCAGGACTATTGCACCAAGGAAAAGATTCTGCTAGCAGCTAGAAAGAAACAATTCAAATACCTAGGATCAATAATTAGAATCACACACAATTTGTCAGCCTCCACATTGAAGGATCGAAGGGCCTGGAACCAGATATTCTGAAAGGCAAAAGAACTTGGATTACAGCCAAGAATAACCTATCCAGCTAGAATGAGCATTATCCTCCAGGGAAGAAGATGGTCATTTATTGATATAGGTGAATTACACCTATTTCTAATGAAAAGACCAGATCTGAACAAAAAATTTGACCTCCAAACACAGAACTCAAGAGAAACATAAAAAGGTAAAAAGGAAAGGACTCTTGAGAACTTTATTTCTACTATGGGGATACTTAAAGTTTGGGGGTATAATTAACTAGATATTACTTTGATAATATGAAAAAGAGAACTAGAGGGGAAAAGGTCATACTGGGCAAAAGAGGGAAAAAGTGGTAAAATAAGATCTAAAAAAAAAGGAGGTAAAAACAAGGTAAAATCTCTTGAAGAGGCAAAGAAAACCTAATATAATTGAGAGAAAGGGGAGGGAGATGAGCATTGTGTAAATTTTACTCTCATCAGGTTGGATCTAAAAGTGTATATCAGACACTTGATTTCACATAGAAACTTGTCTGTTGCTAGAGGGAAGTGGGAGGGAAAGGAGGAAAAAGAAAGGGATGAACTATTAGAAGGGAAAATAGAAGAATTAGGAGAAAAAAGTTTAAAAAAGGGGCAGGGGATCTAAAGGGTGGTGGATTGTTTGGGAGAGGGGGTCATCAAAAGCAAAGTACTGAGGAGGGGGGAAGGGAGAAAGGGGAAAGGAAAGGGAAAAACATAACTTGGGTAAATAAGATGGCAGGAAATAAAGGATTAGTTATTCTAACTGTGAATGTGAATGGGATGAACTCTTCCATAAAGCGGAAGCGGATAGCAGACTGGATTAAAAACCAGAATCCCACAATATGTTGTCTACAAGAAACACATCTAAAACATAGTGACACATATAGAATGAAGGTAAAAGGCTGGAGCAGAAAATATTGTGCTTCAGGTGAACAAAAAAAAAGCAAGGGTAGCAATCGTTATCTCAGATCAAGTAAAAGCCAAGATAGATCTAATCAAGAGATAAGGAATGAAACTATATTTTATTAAAGGGTACCATAGATAATGTAGCAATATCCATACTAAATATATATGCATCAAGTGCAATAGCATCCAAATTCCTAGGGGAGAAATTAAGAGAGTTGCAAGAAGAAATAGACAGCCAAACTATACTAGTGGGGGATCTCAACCTTGCTCTCTCAGAATTAGATAAATCAAACCACAAAATAAACAAGAAAGAAACTAGGGTGATAAACCAATTGTTAGAAAAGTTAGATATGATTGATCTATGGAGAAAGTTGAATGGAGACAGTAGGGAGTTTACTTTTTTCTCAGCAGTCCATGGAACCTATACAAAAATTGACCATGTGTTAGGGCATAAAAACCTCAAAATCAAATGCACAAAGGCAGAAATAGTAAATGCATCTTTTTCAGATCATGATGCAATAAAAATCCCATGCAATATAAGGCCAGGAGAAAATAAACCAAAAGTTAATTGGAAAGTAAATTATCTAATCCTGAAGAATGAATAGGTGAAAGAGCAAATTATAGACACAATCAATAATTTCATGCAGTAGAATAACAATAAGGAGACAACATACCAAAATTTGTGGGATACAGCCAAAGCGGTTATAAGGGGCAATTTTATATCTCTACATGCTTACTTGCATAAAATAGAGAAAGAAAAGATCAACGAATTGGGCTTATTATTACAAAAACTAGAAAAAGAACAAATTAAAAACCCTCAATTAAATACCAAATTGGAAATTCTAAAAATAAAAGGAGAAATTAATAAAATTGAAAATAAGAAAACTATCAAATTAATAAATAAAACTAAGAGCTGGTTCTATGAAAAAACCAACAAAATAGATAAGCCTTTAGTTAATTTGATAAGAAAAAGGAAAGAGGAAAATCAAATTGTTAGTCTCAGGAATGATAAGGAAGAACTTTCCTCCAATGAAGAGGAAATTAGAGCAATAATTAGGAGTTACTTTGCCCAACTTTATGCCAGTAAGTTTGATAATCTAAATGAAATGGAGGAATATCTACAAAAATATAGATTCCCCAGGTTAACAGAAGAGGATATAAATTATTTAAATAGCCCCATATTAGAAAAGGAAATAGAACAAGCTATTAACCAACTCCCTAAGAAAAAAATCTCCAGGGCCAGCTGGATTTACATGTGAATTCTACCAAACATTCAAAGAACAATTAATTCCAATACTACACAAATTTGAGAAAATAGGGACAGAAGGTATACTGCCAAATTCCTTCTATGAGACCGACATGGTGCTGATAGCTAAACCAGGTAGGGTGAAAACAGAGAAAGAAAACTATAGACCAATTTCCCTAATGAATATTGATCCAAAAATATTAAATAAGATTTTAGCAATGATATTACAGAAAGTCATCCGCAGGGTAGGACACTCTGACCAAGTAGGATTTATACCAGGGATGCAGGGCTGGTTCAATATTAGGAAAACTATCAGCATAATTAATTATATTAATAACCAAACTAACAAAAATCATATGATTATCTCAATAGATGCAGAAAAAGCACCTGATAAAATCCAACACCCTTTCCTATTAAAAACACTAGAGACTATAGGAATAAATGGGCTTTTCCTTAAAATGATCAGTAGCATCTATTTAAAACCATCAGCAAGCATCATATGTAATGGAGACAAACTAAAACCATTCCCAATAAGATCAGGAGTGAAACAAGGCTGCCCACTGTCACCATTACTATTTAATATTGTATTAGAAATGTTAGCTTTAGCAATAACAGAAGAAAAAGAGATAAAAGGAATCAGAGTACGTAATGAAGAAACCAAATTATCACTCTTTGCAGATGACATGATGGTATACTTAGAGAACCCTAGAGACTCCTCTAAAAAACTACTAGAAACAATTCACAACTTTAGCAAAGTGGCAGGTTTCAAAATTAATCCACATAAATCATCAGCATTTTTATATATTACCAACAAAGTTCAGCTGCAAGAGATACAAAAAGAAA
>JAJPUD010031093.1:0-12741 GCA_023553655.1 Myrmecobius fasciatus | reverse complement strand
ATCTCTTTGGGATATAAGCCAATAGAAACACTTCTGGGTCAAAGGGTATGCACAGTTTGATAACTTTTTGAGCATAGTTCCTAATTTCTTTCCATAATGATTGGATCCGTTCACAGTTCCACCAACAATGTATTAGTGTCCCAATTTTCCCACAACCCCTCCAACATTCATCATTATCTTCTGTCATTTTACCCAATCTGACAGGTGTGTAGTGGCACCTCAGAGCCTTCTTAATTTGCATTCCTTTGATCAATAGTGATTTGGAGCACCTTTTCATATGATTAGAAATAGTTTTAATTTCATCATCTGAAAATTGTCTGCTCATATCCTTTGACCCAAATAAAGTCAGGTTTATGCAATTGGAAAAAGATCAATTTTTTCATCACTTGACTGAGTTAAATTTGTAAAAATGAAAATGCCTAAATTGCTCTACTTATTTAGTACTATACCAAGCAAACTGCCAGGACAATATTTTATGGAACTAGAAAAAATAACAAGAAAATTTATCTGAAAGAATACAGAACCAGAGAACATTTTGAAAGTTATAATAAGCAACTTTATTTAAATTAGATTTAAAAAGTTTTGTACAAACAGTATCAACAGAAACAAGATTAAAAGTAAGCACAAAGCTGAGAAAAAATCTTTATAGCTAGCCTTTCTGATATTAAGAACTGTGTTAAATTTACAAGAATACAAGTCATTCCCCAATTGATAAATGGTCAAAGGATATGAACAGACAATTTTCAGATGATGAAATTAAAGCCACCTATATTTATATGAAAAAATCCTCTAAATCACTATTGATTAGAGAAATGCAAATTCAAACAAGTCTGAGATGCCACCTCATACCTCTCAGATTGTATCAGATGACAGGAAAAGATAATGATAAATGTTGGAGGGGATGTGGGAAAACTGGGACCCTGATGCATTTTTGGTGGAGTTGTGAAATGATCCAACCATTCTGAAGAGCAATCTGGAACTGTGTCCAAGGGGCTATCAAGTTGTGCATATCCTTTGACCCAGCAGTGCCATTACTGTGTCTGTATCCAAAGGAAATCATAAAGGAGCTAAAAGGAACCTTATGTGCAAAAATGTTTGTAGCAGCTCTTTTTGTGGTAGCAAAGAATTGTCAAATGAGTAGATGCCCATCAATTGGGAATGGCTGAATAATTGGTGGTATATGAAGGTAATGGAATATTATTGTTCTATAAAAAATGATGAACAAGCTGATTTTACAAAGTCCTGGAAAAATTTACATGAAGTGAAGCAAGCAGATCAAGGAACAGATTGTACACAATAACAGGTAGGATGAGTGATGATCAGCTTTGAAAGACTTGGTTCTTCTCAGTGGTTCAGTGATTCAAAGCAATTCCAATAAACTTTGCACAGAAAGTGCCATCTGCATCCAGAAAAAAAAGAATTAAGTAAAATGAAGGTAAATCAACACAAGCTATGTTCACTTCTTTTTGGTTTTTGATCTCTCTCATGTTTTTTTTTCCTTTTTCTCTCCTCTCATGATTCATAAAGCAATGTGTGTTAAAATAAATTTAGAAAAACACCCCCCAAAAAAGATTCCCTCTCATGAACTCAACATTGTTTTCCATCTCTATTCTTTAACGGTCTATCCCCCTTACCCTAAGTTTGCTACCACATCTCCTTTCCCTTTTAATTTTTTTTTGCTTTCATTGGGATTGTTTAAACTCTTCATTCTGTAGAAGGCTGTTTCTGGTTTTTTTTTTCTCTGCTAATCCCATTTTCTTTCAGATTACTTTCCATTTACTATATATTTATTTTCTAGGGACCTATTTATTTGTATTTTGTTTTCCACTTTAGAAAACTCTGTTACTGCAAGCACTATGCTTTTAGTGTTTTTTTTTAATCCCCTGACATGGTGTCAGACATGTAGTAAACAGTTAATAAATGTTTGTTGTGTGACTAAATAAGTCTTCTCTACATTTTCATTCTTGTTTCAATCCATCTTACCCAATCACTGCTTTATTAGTTTCCCCAAAGTATTGTTTTTCAATATGTCATTCTCCTCCTCATTTCCTACATCATCAAATCTGATTCCCTTAAGCTGGCTTTCAAGACCCTTTAAAAACTGATTTCAACTTTCCTTGCTAAATATATCCCAGGGGTATGCTGGAGTCAGCTTCAACAAGCTTAATAGACCCATTTGTTAAATTTTCAGTATGAACATTGGCACCACAGAAATTGGCGAGTGCTACAAATAGGAGCTTGATTTATTGCTTCGTTGATTATCTAGACTTAAGAAAGTGATGGAGTAAATGCTAATAATTCAGGTTATACTTAAATTGTGTCTTGCACATACCATCATCTTCTCTTCTCACCCAAGAACTAGTTGTTAAAAATTTACCAACACACCTTTGCTTATCTCTCACTACTTTTCTTCATGGACCTCAAGCCTAGCCAAACAGGCCTTCTTAACCACATTAAGAATGCTACTAAATACCTTGGTAAGACATTTTACTTCTCTGAATCTTTGTTTAATCATTTATCAAATGAAGAGGTTGGCTGAAATGATCTCTAAAATCTCTTCAAACTTTCACATTGTTTATGTGAATAATGAGACAAGAGGTATCCTGGTATGGTTAACAGAGAACAAAACTTGAAGTCAGCAAATCTGACTTCAAAGTCCTAGCTGTGGCACATGATAGCTATACTCTAATAAATAAGAAAATTAATGCCTCGGTATTCCCAGATAAATCAATAAGTATGTCGCAGATGAGTTCCTGATATGCATTAGTGAAGAGAATTCCTACTCTAGGATTACTTTTATGAAGTCCTACATTGGAGCAAAATGTAAAGTAACTACATAGCATAATAGAGTTAATTTTCTTTGGTGGTGATCCTAAGAATTATTAGACCAATAAACATTTATTAAATATTTAATATGAGCCAAGTTCCTGGCTAGCACTGGGGACACAAAATCAAAGAATGACACATTCCCTACTCTTATAAATTCACATTATATTCTCAGGAGTTGGGTAAGACAACATGTACATATAAACATTAAATACAAAATGAATACATATGGAAAATACAACATTATTAATGAGAGATCGATGGTATTAGTTGTGAGAATCATGACAAAATTCAAGTAGGAAATATTTCTTTGACTGAATCTTAAAAAAAATAAAGAATCCCATGAGGCAGAGATATAGAGAGAATGAACTCCAGAAATAAAGCTGGTCAGTGAAAAAATCACAAAAACAATGGATGGCATGTAATTTTGTAAGGAAAAGAGAGAAGAATAGTTTGGTCTTCTTCCAGAAGTAAGAGAATAATGTATAATGAGGAAAGATAAGTTCAGATCTAGTTATGAAAGACTTGAAAAGTCAGTTGAGTTTTGTTTTATCCATTAGGCAATGAATTGAATAAGAAAATAATATATCAAATCTACAGTTAAGGAAAATCACTTTAAAAGTTGATTGAAATGTGGAGTGAATCAGGAAGACCAATTCCCTAGCATGCTATTGCAGTAGTGTATGAGAGAGCTGATGAGGTCCTGAACTGAAATGGCAGTTTGACAATTGCATAAGTAGTGATAAGAGGTGAGATTGGAGATGTATTTGATATGTGATATATATATATATATATACATATATATGTGTGTGTGTGTGTGTGTGTGTTTGGTTTGCATAGATATATAAAGATATATATCTATGTATATCAACTGCGAGTTTTCTATATAAAAATGATAATTAAATCCAATAGAGTGGATGAGAATGCCAAGAAAAGTAATGTAGAGAGAGAAGATAGTCCAGTATACAAATTTGAGAAATGTTGACATTTAGGAGACATGGTATGTATAATAAGCCAACAAAAAAAAGACAGAGGAATAAGAGGAAAGACATAAGAGATTAGAATAAGAAACAAACTACACAGGTAAGAGCTTCCATAAAGAAATGGTAGTACATGATGTCAAATGCCACAGAGAAGTCAAGAAATCTAAGATCTGTGAAAAGAATAACAAAGTTGCAATTAGAAGATTGTTGGTAAATTCAAAGGGAATAGTTTCAGTTCATTTCACGTGAGTAGAAGTAGGGGAGGAAGATTGTAGAAATCATCCAGTATTAGTGTTTAACAACAGTGGGCAACAATGACATGATGAAAGTAAAATCCCAATAGGAATAATGTTCTGAGGACATACCGAAGAATTGGATGGAATTGGAAATCTTCAAAAGTGTGTGAAGAATAAATTGGAGAAATGAGGGAGATAGTGGAAGGGGGACAGGAGGGAGGGAGAGAAAAATTGTTATATTACAGTCAGATAAAGATATTTTGAAGTTAGTTTTTGTTTTTGGTTTTGGATTTTGGTTTTGCTTGTTTGTTTTATCAAGAATATGAAATACTTGTGGATGATCATGGGATTTAGGATATGACCATACCTGGCTGAAGGAGCTGGTGAGAGACAGAGCTCTCTCTCTCTCTCTCTCTCTCTCTTTCTCTCTCTCTCTCTCTCTCTTGCTTGTTAACTCTCATTTCTTCTGTGTGTATATATGTATGTATGTGTGTATACACATATATGCATGTAATGATGGTGTCAGTCACTATAACCAATGCCTGACCCTCTTCAGTAATAAAGATAAGGATTGGTGCTTTCATTTAAAAGCTCAGGCCCCTGTGAGTAATCAAATCATGCCCTTCATTTCTCAGATGCTCTCAAAAATATACAACTGACATTCTTCTTTGTTCCCATGATGGTAGCATCTCACATCTTTATATGAAATCTAGTGTAGATATTCAATTACATTGTAATACCTATACCCTATTCTAAAAGGGAAACAAAGTACTATCTTCATTTTGTCGATTTTTTAATTCTTTTAAACTTATTTGATTGATTTGTGGTGTCTCATAGTCATTAGCTTCCACTTGTCTAATTCTAATGTCTGAGATATTATTTTCCTCAATTAGCTTTCTTTTCCATTGTTGTACTCTTTAAGGAGTTGTTTTCTTCAGGGATTTTTAATCTACTTTTCTATTTGGCCAATCATACCTTTTAAGTGGTTTTCCAAGCTTTTAACCCTTTTATTTTAATTCTCTTGCATCACTTTCAATTATTTTGTTAATTTGTCTTCCATCCCTTATATGATTTTTAAGCTTTTTTCAGATCTGCCATTAGTTCTTTTTGGGCTTGAGACTATATCCCATTTATTTTGGGGATTTTGCCCACAGAAGTTTTGATGCTATTGTCTTCTTTTGAGTATATTTCTTAGTTCTCCCTGTGTCCAGGGAACTTTCTATCATCAGATACTTTTTGTTGTTGTTTTTGCTCATTTTTCTTTAAATTTGAACTCTACTCCCAGGGTAGAAAGAGTACTGTCTCAGTTTGATAGTGGCTCTAGATCCTGGATGTTTGTGGCACTGCACTAATGTTGCCCTCAGGATCACAGGGGAGTCTTGTCTCTGGGGTTTCATCAAGGGAGTGGAATAGGAGATGTATGGTCCTTCTTGAGGCTTTAGTTGTCTGACAAGTCCTAAGGCTGGTGTGTGTAATATATTGAGACCAGTAAGGTGTTTCTGTGTATCAACATTGAAGCATAAGGTGATCTAACCTCTGAAGCATGCCTAATTGCCCTGGGCTGTGCTAAATTATATTATGGTCAGCCAATGGAGGAAGCTTCTTTTCCTGATGCTATATCAAATAATGTGATAGTCCCCAGAGTTGGAATTTGTGACTCCCTTGGTTATGCTAAAGTACATGATAGTTGCTCTATCACTGGGACTCAGGATAATCTTGCTGGTTTGCTGAGGTGGGACTTGCTCACTGGAAAGCTTCCTGTCCTGGACTGTGTTCTCCCCTTTTCCTAAATGAGTTGGATCTCTCCTGCTTAGATTCCAAGTTTCTTGGGCTAAAAGACTGTTTTGCAAAATTTCCTTTCTGGTTTTGTTGTTCCAGGACCTGTCTTGGAATGCTATTTTATGATTGTCTAGAGGTGGTGCTTTTTCTGCCATCTTGACTTCCTGAAATAATTTCTACAATCTATGCTTTTAATTACATAATTAACAAATTATTAATTAATAATAACTTATTATGTATTATATAATAATTATATATATAATAACATGTATTATACAATACATATTGTATAAAATTTTAATCAAAATCTTAAAAATATACTATAGTAAAAACAATATAAATTAAAAAACCAACAAAATAATCAAAATTGAATACTTTGAAATTGTAATGACCAAGTTTTATCCAAGGGAAGAGATATGACAAGATACTCCAAATGCTCTCTCTGTGTCTCTCTCTGTGTCTCTCTCTGTCTCTGTTTCTCTGTCTATATCTACTTCTCTATCTCGAATCTCTCTTAAACACACACATGCATACACACACACATACACATGCGTGTGCACACACATACATATACACATACACACACAGAGTCTTTGCTGAAATGAGAACCCATGAATATGGAATAATACATATATCAGATTTTTTTTCCAAGATGTTGGTTGCTTTTGCTAAATATTTTTAGATTTTTTTTATCTCATTTTTTATTAACCTGAAAATAGGTAAGGACATGTATACAAATGGAAATATTTGTAATGTTAAAAACAAAATAAATTAATAGAAATTTATAGCAGACCTTAAATAAGATGAAGTTAACATAATACCCCAGGCTTCCACAATACTCCCTAAAAAAAGCATCACTATTCCCCTACCAAATTACATCAGGCAAAAACTTTAGAGCACTTCCCTCCTCCATTCCTATAATACTATCTACTTCTAATGTGGAGTGGGTTGAAAATCATCACCCAGGGTTATTTTGATTTTTGGTTTTTCATTCATGATTAGATAGATAGGTAGGGAGGTAGATGGGTAGGTAGGTAGATAGATGAACAAGTGAATAAATGAATGAATAGACAAACCTTTGTAATAAGAGAGTGTTTAGCTTACATGGTGACCCAGGAACTTTGTTCCTATGGCTGTTGTCTTCTCTTTCTTAATCCTCTCCTGCCTTTCAAGCATATTCTTTTGCTTTGTATTTCTGCCCTGAAAGTACCGGACATGCTAGCACTCTGTGACAGCCTGGTCCAGAGATCCAGAGAGAAAGACAATATAGGCTCCTCTAGCAGGTTGTGACTGCCTTAATTTTACCCCTTCATCCACATACAGGAATCCAGCTATTTATAACCTCAACCCACCTCAATATCCTACATCATACAATAATAAACACTTTTAAGCTATAAGCCCTCCCTTCTATCCACCAGAGTCCTATGGCTAAGAAGGGGTATGACATATAAAATATCTAGATTATTTTCAGCTTTTAAAAAGAAAATCATGTGGGATTTCCTTCAGACAGAAGTCTCCAGAGTCATATATGAAATGATTTTATTTCCCAAAATCTAATTAATATCTTACTCTTTACAGAAACCCATCTGATGCTAAGTACAATGTATATCTACTTATTTGTAGTGGCCTAAGCTGTTAATAATTCATTTTTATTTAACATAGGCAAACAGGGTATTGAGCAATGCAATTCATCTGATCTATTTCCTATCTATATCTCTCCACAAAACTTGAAAACTTTCTTGGATACCCACTCATATTTATATGTTTATGCAGCAAGGTCCTCAGTTCAATTCCCCTCATTTTAGAAAGTTGGAAATTGAGGTCCAGAGATTTGTTTGGACAAATCAGAAAAGTGATTTGTCCAAAGTTATATAGTCAATAAGGATATGATTTAGAATTTGAAGTCAGATCTTTTGACAACAAAATCCAAAGCTCTTTCCAATATACTAGCCTGTCTCTTAAATTGATGGAAAATTTGTTTACATTTGTCTAATGAACATATTTAACTTAAAGAAATGCAAAGATGGCTTCTCAAAATGCACACATACATGCATGTATACATATACACATTACAAATGATAGAAATGTTTTCAAATAAATAACAACAACAATTGTTTGAATACTTAGTAAATACTGTTTGATTGCCTCCTAGGTTAGTCCTTTTTGAAATCCCTTTAGAGATAAAATTTGTGAAGCTCTGAACACCTGAGATAATTAATATTTATTGGAAAATAACCATTTTCTACTGGCCTTGCCTATAGTTGCCATAGAATGTAGTTCTATGCCTTAACTCAGGTTGAGGTCTCAGCCTTTTCCTAGGAAAGATGTGAAAAGAAGAATGAGAACAATGGAATCAGCTATTTGGGATAAACTCATCCTGGACCTTGGTACCTGGGCCTGAAAATTATCTTGCTAAAGCAATTAAAGGTCATAGAGACCAGATTTTGAGGGAGCACAATAGGTGAAGTTTCTATTTGTTCTAGGGTCAAGGTTGCTATTTTTCTAAAATAAATGGTAAACAGAATAATATCTATTTACAGATTTCTACTGATCCAGGTGATCCAGGTAGTGGAGACTATAATGTAGCACTCCAGAGATCTATCTAGAACCATCCTACATACCAACATCAAGTGGGTAACATCTAGCATCATGTATTGGAGGCTATGAGAATAAAGTTAACCAGAGCAATAAAAAATAATTGTCATACTGCATTAACAGAGGTGTTAATTGTCCCTCTGTAAGTGCTAAATACTTCCTGTATATGAAAATTATGTATCTTCTCATCCTGTTTGTATGGAGTATTTTGTGGAAGAATTCATCCATAATTTATGATGATATTTTGTTCCTATTGTTTTCATTATACCATTTTAGTAAGTACCTTTACTTTGGATTAATTGTGTTTGATGGACCAACTGAAGGTAACACATTTGTAGGGACTTATTGTCTATAGTTTTAGGAGTACAAACCCACAGATGACCTTGAAATTGGGAGTTTATTTCCCCATTTTCTATCACCTTAAATCAGTGAACATTTTATAATCTTGCTTAAATCATTAATTTGCTTATCTCTATCTGAAGGAGGCCATCACAGGATACTTTTTTCCCTTTTGCTATAGACTTTAATGAGGGTATAAATGTTATGATCTTCTTCCTCTCAATCCATCCTGGATAGAATTCCTAGGTTAATCTAAAAATACAACTTTAACTATATTCAAAAAGTTCAATGACCCCTTATTACCTTTGGAATAAAAACAAATTTGATTGAGATATTTCAAAGCCCCCTGTAGTCTGGTCCTACTTAGTCTTTTCCATCTTACCTCCTATTCCAGAAAAGAGTTTTCATGCCTGAGCCATAGCATTTTAGAGCTAGAAAGGACTTTAGAAGATGTCTAGCCCAAATCACTCATTACACAGAAGAAACTAGTCTTAAAAAAATTGACTTACCCAGGATTGTATACCCAGTAAATAGCAAAGCAGAAAGCCAAAAAAGGTTATCTGACCCCAACTACACTGTACTTTCCATTATTATCAGGCTGTCCATATTATCTAATTGAATGCTATGCTATTCTATGGTATCTTCTCCTGTCCCACCCTAAACAATCTCTCACCTTTCTTTCCTCTCCTTTCTTTCCCTCTTTTAATCTCCTCCCTTTCCTCTCTTCCCCTCCCTGTCCTCTCCTCTTTTCTCCTTTCTGCTTCTGTCTTCCTCTCCTCTCTTCTCTTTTCTTATTCTATTCTGCCTTATTGATTCCTATTCTGGGCAATCCCATTATATGCTATTCTACTCTGGCCTATTAAATCATATTTAATCCTTGTTGGATTAACAATATTCATATACTATACTAAATATAACAAGTATTCATTAAGTACTCATTAAGACTACTATATGCTAGTAATACAAGAACAAAGAACAAAAATAGTCCTTTCCCTCAAAAACTACATTCCAGAGGGGCAAAAACATGTAGTAAAATACATATACACAAACTCACAAACCCATACACACACACACACATATATTTAAACAATATTTGAAAGAGAGAAAGTGAAAGTAATAGAGGATGGAGAAATCAGGAAAATGTTAGTGTTCCCATTTCAAAAAAAATCTTAAAATGAGCCATATAAGAAAGATAGCAGTTCTAAGAAGTGGAAACAAGATGGCAGTGCACAGAACTGTGTAAACTAAGATATTGAGGCAGGAGATTAGAATGCTATACTTGGTAAAAATAAATGTCAATTTAATTGAATCATAGATTATATAAAGGAGAAATATGAAATAAGCATTAGAGGCAGATTATGAAGGGCTTTAAATGTTAAGGTGGAGAGTTCATATTCTAGCTTAGAAGCAATTGGGATCCACTAAAGATTATTCAGCAAAGGAGTGATATGGTCCCATATTTTCTCAAAGAAGATTATTTTGGCAGGTGTCTCGAAGAGAGCCATGCACACAAAAATCCAATGTACAGGCTATTGCAATGGTCCAGGTGGTCAGTGATGAGGACCTGGACTAACCGATTATTTGGGAAGTAGAGAAAGAAGAGGGATAAAATTTTAATTTGTGAGAGTAGCATTAATGACATGTAGCAATTAATTGAATACACAGAGGAATGCAGGATGAAGACTGAAGGATTATATTGTTTGTGAATTTGGGTGGCTAGAGGTAGTACCCTTCACAAAAACAGAGAAATTTGGATGAAAGGAGATTTAGTAGGTAAGATGAAGCAGATCTGTCATTTCAAGGTACCAGTAAGTGTTCATTCTCATTTTTATGGTATAGATCTACTAAAAATATAATCTCCCATTCCATAACTCCTACAGTACCTCTGGTTCTGTCATCTTAATTTCTTGCTACAGTGTCAGCAATAGTATCTGTTCTTGCTACCCAGGTTTCAGCAGCTGCAGTACACAGAAGGGAGGTCACATATCTATGGTCTCTTTCCCTAAGCACCAACCCATTTATGAAATATTTTATTACTTAATCTGGATTCTTGGCTTTGGTTCTCATGCCTAGGACTGGCTTAAATCCTCAGGGCTCAGAAACATCTCTATAAAAATGAATGGTTTTGCATAGACTGTAAGTGTAGTTTCATTTCATTTGGACAAAATTTGAATCTCCTTAGACATTTTGAAAAATTTCTTCCTTTTTAATGCTGTTGTATTTACTGACATTTCAACCATGGGAGTCCAGTTTTCTTGTTTATTAGAGCTGCTGTAATGAAAGTTTGCCACCTGATTAATTTTAATAGTTTAGCCAGGAACCTGCGGATAATGTATATTGGCTGCCGAGCTTGAAATAAATTCTGTTCGCTCACTTGCTAAGATTTTTGGCAGAAATAAAGTCTGCCCTTTGCAGAGGAAACATCAAGGAACTGGTGAGGAGGCATTTCAAAGGCAAGTATATAGCAAAAGACTCTATTTTGTCTTTGTGATTTCTCCTGCTGTAAGAATCTGATAAACTTAGTCATCTCTTCCTTTCTGTATGTGCATATATTTCAGTTTAACATTTTATTTAAAGAATAAACACAAGCTTTTTGTATGGGTGTTCAGCCCTGTTCAAAGCTAGGAAGACTTCAGAAAGGCCCAAGGAGGCCAGTCACAGATTGTATATGATGTCCAGACAATGTGCAGTAGTTTAGAGCACCCTACTGGTATCCCTTGAAGAATGCACAAGTAACTAAAATACTCACACTTGGGTAATGTGCTTTCAACCTAGTGATAATGTTTTTAATCCTATCTCTTACTGTTGGTTAAAATATATAAAAACACCATTTCTTCATCCGTCTTCAAAGGTTAAGGTAGTGATATCCTACTGAGACATCTTACTGAAAATGTTAGTATTGATGACCTACCAGTATACACAGGGATTTTTAATAGCTTGCCAAGACAGTGAAAAAAATATATTCAAAAAAGTTCAGTAACAGTAACATGATTGATTCATGCTAGGAAGTTACAGCTTTATGTCTGTCTGTGTGTCTGTCTGTCTGCCTCTATCTCTCAAAATTATGTGAACAGTTAGTTCTTTTACACCCAAATAGAACTTAATAATTCATGAGTTCCTTCTTATAAGCATAACACAACCATCTATTCTTGCTCAGCTTGTATGATACCTACAACAACTCCCATAAGTTTGTCATAAAAGGTCTACTTGGCATAATGGATACACTCCTCAATTTCTCCAGTCACGAGAAGTACATCATGATGGCTATCATCCCTGGATCTTACCATGTAATCAGCCATTTCTTTTTTATAATTGTGATTTGATGGTAGATTTGTATTCTTTTTTTCCTTCAAAGTCACTCATTTATTATACAATATACTCTCACCAACATCTTAGTGCAGTTTTAATTTTAATAGCTTAAAATCACCATAAACATAATAGCAGTCAAAGCTTACAACAATAAAAAGTTGTTGGGGACATCATACATGATCCAATGTCCCTGTACAACCTTTTTTTCTTGCTCTCTGCATGATATCAATTTTAATTTGTTTGAAGTGGTTGTACTCTATACCTGGCTACTATCGTACAGCATTGATAAAATGCTAACTTTAAAAAGATTAATCTTTTTTTATTAAAGCTTTTTATTTGTATAACATATGTATGGGTAGTTCCCCAGCATTGATCTTTAAAAAGCTTTCCATTACAAATTTTACCCCCAGTCCCTTCTCCTCCCCTAGATGGCAGGAAGTCCACGACATGTTAATAATGTTGAAATACTTGACAAGTTATGCAAGAAAAATCCTATCTACAAGAAAAAAGAAGAAAATCAGAGAAAGGAAGCACAATGTAAGCAAACGTCAATAGAGAGAATGAAAATGTTATGTTGTGGTCCATATTTCATATCCCTCTCTCTGGGGGTATATAGTTTTCTTCAGTGAAAAATTGGAACTGGTTTGAGACAATTCTTTGCTGCAGAGAGCCAT
>JAJPUD010031092.1:0-12742 GCA_023553655.1 Myrmecobius fasciatus | reverse complement strand
TTCCTTCCTTCCTTCCTTCCTTCCTTCCTTCCTTCCTTCCTTCCTTCTTTCCTTCCTTCTATCCTTCCTCTCTCCCTTCCTTCATTCCTTTTTTTTCTTCCATCCCTCCATCCCTTCTACCCTATCCTTCTGCATGGACAAGGAAACCTAGCACACCATTGGTCTTTAATGAGCCTTCGATGAATGTATTCAGTCGGAAGATCATTTGTGTCTTGTGCCTGCCTGACCTGAGCCTCCCTGATGCAGCGGGCCCCCTTGCCAGATCCATCATCATCATTTCCCGGACATTTGTCAGTGGTCCTGCCTATCTCTGCAGCCACCAGTATGACCATCCTAGGTGTCTAAGTCCCACACATCTGTTTGGCTGTGATAGTGACTTGGGTGTCTGGTTCAGAGGAAACCAACCAAGCAGAGCCAAGCCTTCCATTACCCAAGGAAATATGAGCTGCTAGAAGCTAAAAATAAATCAGCAAAATAAAATTGTGGGGTGAAAGGCACGCCTGGGCCTAGGCCCAAGTGGGCACAGAATATTTCTACTGAGATTTATTCCTTCTGTTTTTGCAAAGATGAACACAGGGAAAAGGTAGCAGCAAAATGCTGTGCTTTGATGGTGGAAAACAACAACAGGATGAATTCCCAGGGATGCTGAGGAAGTTACCTGATTTCCCCAGCACCAAGGGAGGAGAAAATGGAGGTGATTTCTCCTTCACCTTTAAGAAATACAGAAGATCCTAGATTCACAGCTCAGAAAAACATCAAAGGCCATCTTGGCTAAGTTCTTTATTTTATAATTGAGCAACTGAGAACAAGAGGTAAAATGATTTATTCAGGCTCACCCAGTTGGAGGTAGCTGAGTCAGGGTTTTAATCCAGCCAATTCTGCAGTGAATTCATAAATATTATTATTATTATTTTTAAAGATACTGATGAAGTGTGAGTTATAAAGCTGATCGAATCTCACAGGACGGTCAGTTTCCCAGTAAGGAGGTTTCTGGGAGCGTGATCATAGTGGAGTGAAGTCCAAGGAACACAGCTAGTGGGAAACTTTCAAGCTTTATAAGTATTTCTGAGATAATATGTGTGTAATGAGAGAGAGAGACCGGGGAGCCCAGTCCATCTGAGCGTGCTTTGAATGCCAAGCTCAAAGCAGTCTTCATGTGGAATGTTCTGTATTGTAAGTGGCTCTGGTCTGCTAGCCACAGGAGGAAGAGGAAGCTTTTCAATTGGCAGAGTAGTTGGAACTGGGGCCATTTGAAAGGCACTATTCTCACCAGAATGAGTGTGTTGTGGGTAGAGCCCTTGACATGGAGTCAGGGAGACCTGAATTCTAATCCAGCCACATACATTTTATCAGTGTAAAGATTACTTAATTTCTGTCTGCCTCAGTTTCCTCATTTGTAAAATCCACCTTGCAGGGTTGTTAGGATTATTATATCATGAGGATCAGTGATATAATGATATTGTTATAATTATGTTATAGGATCAACGAAATAATTGGGAAGTTGGTATATAGTAGGTACTTTGTAAATGCTTATTCCTTCTATCCCCACCTTTAGGGAGATTTCTTCTGGTAATGTTCCAGAGAGAGAAGACAGGGCTAAAAGATCAGGGAACTCAGGATTTCCCATTTAAGGTTGTCATATGACTTGTAAATATAGATTCTGCTCTTTGCCCAGAATTTATTCTTTGGTTTTAAGTAAAGGTAATAGGAGGATACAACTTTGTGCCTTTTGAAACATTGGGAGTCTGGACTCTAGGTAGAACTGGGAATGGAGCAAATGCTTGGGTTGAAACCAGTTAAATCGATGTTGAGGTTTCTGGCACTCCACCCACTGAGAGCTGAGAAGAGGGCTCATCTGACATTGATGCCGAAGGGGGGCTGGTAGGACTGATGCTGTGGAAGAACTTTGTTCAGCCTGAACCCAAGCTCCCCAAAGAGTGAGGGGATCGAGATGTTGAGGGGAAGTGTTTGTACTTTGCTAATACTATGTCCTCGAAGTAACTACCCCTCAAGAAAAAACTAGTGTTATTTCTAAAGTGGAAGGGTGGTCTTCATCACGTTGGGGGAAATTTGCCAGAATGAGAGGGAGTCAATATCGTTATATTATATTATACTTAAATTATGATTTCTCTCATGTTAATAACCAATTATTAATCGAGATTAAGATTTTTCGTTCTCCATTTCCTCATTCAGAAATAAATCTGTAGGTTATTCAACGAGTACTTGTGAAGGACATTGCTGATAGAGCAGATTGTCTGAATCCTCTGGGGATAAGTTTTTTGCCCCACCGAATTTGAAGACCCTACAAGAATGATACATTCTAGATGGAATCCCTAATTCATTCATTCATTCATTACAGATTAGATGGAGGATGGATCCTTTTATATACATTGCCCAAGATAGGATAGTCTGGTTTGAGGGGAGTGTCTCTTTGTTCATAAAATCAGAGTAAAATACTCAGACCTTCTTTAAAATGTATAAAAATATATTTATATATTGAAATATATAATATTCATTCTCTCATTAATTGTTAACCAATCAGAATTGATTGCTGCCTGTCAGGAAAACCCACTCTTCCAAGAGTATAAAACCATCAAAAGGCTCCCAATGAAGAGTTTTTAGTTTATGAGAGAAAGTCAAATGGCCATCCTTTTATTAATCATTTGCAAGCCATAGTTAATAAAATTATTGATTACTCCAATTTTTCATTCATCACTCATATTACATTAATATATTGATATGTCTAATTTATAACAATATAAAATACATATAATATGATATAGATCTATTTGTATACATGTATATGATCATATATGTGTATACATACATATCCACATATATGCATTTTAAAATAACCTTTACATGATACCTTACAATCCCAAGGGGTGGATGTAGCCAATCTTGTTCTTGAAAAGTTTGGGGCAATTGCTACGATGTAAAATACTTTCCAAACTTTAAAGTGCTTCTTATAAACTAGCTGTTATTATTATTTTTACATGTTATATCCCTTTCCCTTCTCTTTCTCCCCTAGAGTAGAATGTAAGCCTCTAGAAGGCAGGGGAATTTTAATTTTTGACTCCTAGCACAGTACCTGGTTTATACGAGAGATTATCGTGAATTTGTTGATTGAATCTAGTTAATCCCCATCACTTTTCATATGAGGAATAGGGTTCCAAGTGGCTAATCAGCTTTCTCAAAGGCCCGTAGAGCATAAGTGGTGGAACCAAGACTTGAATGTTAGCTCACTATAGCCCACCATCTTCCAGAAAGCCAGGTTTCAGTCAGTACCAGGTGGTAGCATTCAATTCAATTCAATTAATTTTTAATTTTTCTTTTTATTGTGATCATAACCACCCACAAAATCAGACAAACAAAATACAATCACCCACAAAACCATAAATGTTGCAGCTGTTTATGTATTGTTTTGTAAAATGTGTAAACAAATATTAATGAAACACTAACAATAACATCTTGACTGTTTTTGGCAGAGACCTCCTGAAGGTAGCTCAGACTACCGAGAGAGTTGATTGTTAAATTTGAGCATTTACATCTGCAACTTTGACAACCGCTACAAATCAAAGTGTGATTTATTGTTTTAGCGATTGCCTAGATCTAAGAAAGTGACACCTGTTGGTTGTGTAGTTCTGGGAAGTCATTTAACTTCCATACCTCAGTTTTCTTATCTATAAACTGAGGATAATAATAGTCCCCATCATAGGGTGTTATTGTGAGTATTGAGACAAAAATGTACTTTGAGGACCTTAAAACTTAATATAAATGGTAGCCACCACCACTGTCATCTGAAAACAGATGTTATATTTCAATATCTATCTAGTTTTCTATCTATCTATCTATCTATCTATCTATCTATCTATCTAGTTTTTTATCTATATCTATATCTATCTCAATACCTCAGTATTGATATGACTTGGAAGACTCTTTATCCCTCAAAGCCTCAGTTTCTTCAACCATAAAATGGTGAGCTGGACTACTTGATCTTTGAGGTATATTCCACCTGAATTAATGCTCCTAAGAGTGTTTTACTTATCTGATAATGCAGAGATGGGTTATTGCATTCAGTTTGAATTCATATAGAGCAGAACAGGGGAAGGAATTGAAATCCCAGCTCTGATTCTGTCTATGCAAGTTACTTTTCCCCTTAGTTTCCCACAGATCTCTCATCCAGAAAAAGAAGGGTTGAACTTTTAGCTCTAAGTCTATGTCCTGACCCTGAATGATCAGCGGTGAGTCCTTGGCCAAACGATCTCCCCTTTGGTATTCCCCACTCTGCAGCCAATCGAGTTCTGTTTATTCATTTCTCATGGAAGAAATGGAACTTGAACTAGACTTTGACACAATGATCTCCTCTTCCTCCTTTAAATGCCCTGAACTTGCTACACCGTGCCTGGGGCATATTAATGACTGCATTAGTGCATGTTGAATTGAATTGACTTAAAGTTTTTCTGATTATTCCAGCTCACAAAGTAACCCTCCAGCCCTTCCTGTCTATCACATGTTCTGGCATTTTGATGATATGGCATCCTGTCAATTAACCCTTAAGAGCTAGAGACTCAGGAAACAGGTCCATGGTCTCCTGGAGGGGAGAAAAGGGCAAGAGGAGAAGGAAAGCAACAGGAACCACTCACTGTGGGGTCTGCAGAACTTGTGGGTGGTATTGGAGTTCAGTAACAGTCTCCATCCTTATTTATTTACCTCCTGCTCAGGTCACCTATCCAATCCATTTTTGGATCCCAGAGCTTCTGGAGCCAGTGTTGCCTCCTTTAAAGCTTTCTTCCTCCTCCCCATGAGAGTTCTTGGTGATGATTGCAATTCCCTCCCCATTGCTGTGGAGCTAACATGCTTAGTCTCCCCAACCCCCATAGCTTCAGATGTTCCCACCACTTCTTAGGATGGGAAGAGCCAGCTGGTCAGGGTTTAGCCCTTATTAGCCAAAAGTTCAGGGGCAACTCCTGGGAGCTTGATGGTAAAGACAGAATTTTGGGGTGATTTTCATCTGACCATCAGGTTTCTATCTCCAGGATCTAAATTCCCCTTGAGGATGTCTTTTGGTATAATATCAACTTCCTTCAAGGCTTAAATCAAATTTTGCTTAGGATCCTATTTCAATCTCTACTTGTTAGTGCCCCATCCACCACAAAATAATGATTTTATATATTTTATATTTACAGGTACATATTTTTTACCCAGTAGAATGTAAGCTCCTTGAGGGAAGGGACTTTTTTTGTGTGTATCTTCTAATCATTTTACTAAGGGTTATCTATCCCTCCTGTGACTGACCTCTCAGCCTGAGTTCCATGGCCATGCTCTTTGTATCTGGTCACATCAGTCACACAATACCTCATCTTCTTGCCATACTACATCATATAGACTTCTCCTTTTACCTCCCCCTCTGGGAAGATTAATTAAATGAATATTATCATTCATTTAATTGTCTCATAGCTCCATACTTTATCCCTGTGGATTCACCCTTCTGTGATCATCACTTCCCAATACCTAATGTGTCCCCATATTAAAACATATATTCCTCAAGTACAGGGCTTAGCACATTTTTTAAGATAATAAAATCTATCCTTGCTATTCATCCATCCATCTATCAATCCATTCATTCTTTGCCACCCTAGGACTTAGCCCTGAATCATACCAAATGTTTAATGGATTTTTGATGAATGAAATGAGACAGGGAAAATATGAATTAAAGACTTTTGTGGTAGTGTTTGATTAAAATATTCAATTGAATAAGCATTTATTTGGCACCAATGAGCCAGGTAAGGATCTAGACATCGTAGAAATGAAACCAACCCAAAATATCTCCTTTGCCCTATCCTTTGAGGGCAAGCCCTATCCTTGCTTTTGTTTTTGTATTTCTAAAACAATACTTAGTTGGTGCTTGATCCTTGGTAGTAAAGACATAAAATTTCTGTGGTGCTTTATGGTTTATGAAACTCTTTACATATGTTACCTCATTTGCTTTGATTTGGTCATCACAATAGCCCTTTGAGGAAGGTGCTATTATGATCTCCATTTGACACATGAGGAAACTGAGGCAGAGAGAGGTTACATGATTTACCCAGGGTCACACAACAAGTAAGTGACTGAGGCCAGAGAGACTCTGAATCTAATATAACATGAGAGTAGAATATATTAAGGCTCATTTCGATTTTAATGCAAATTTATACTACTGGACATTTTTGGGGGGATTTTTTTAGTAGTTTTTTTTTTATTAAAGCTTCTTATTTGCAAAACATGTGCATGGGTAATTTTCCAACACTGACCCTTGTAAAATTTTCTGTTTCAAATTTTTCCCTCCTTCCCCCCATCCCCTTGCCTAGATGGCAGGTAGTTGATTACATGTTAACTATATTAAAATATATGATAAATCCAATATACGTATACATATTTATACAGTTATCTTGCTGCACAAGAAAAATCAGATCAAGAAAGAAAAAAAAACCTGTGAAGGAAAACAAAATGCAAGCAAACATAAACAGAAAGCATGGAAATGCTATGTTGTAATTCACACTCAGTTCCCACAGGCCTCTCTCTAGATGTAGATGACTTTCTTCATCACTGACCCATTGGAACTTGTTTGAATCATCTCATTGTTGAAGAGAGCCATGAATTGGATATTTTTATAACTCTGATTCCTACAATGAGTGTTTTACCAGAGCCAGGGCAACCCAAATACTCTAAGGCATCATCAGTCCCTTGACTGAGAGAAGGCTTTGAGGGGAGCCCCTTATTTCTTATCTCAAGCATTAAACTTTTAAAAAGGGAGAGAGAATTGCAGAATATGAAATATGCCGATTAAGGAAGCAGAGGATGTTCCACACTGATCTGGGAGTGACCTTGAATATCATCCAGCCCCCCTTCTTATTTTTCATGTGAAGAATCTCAAGCCAGAGATTTTAGAGGAGCTTTGTGGATTTTGTGGAGAAACATTTTCCCTGCTTTCTGTTTGGTTTTTGGAGGATGACAAGCTTTGCTTCCCAAGTGCACACATGACCCTAACTTATAGGGCTCTGGGAGCCAGTTTGAACCCTGAATAAGGGAAGGGAGAACAAGTGGATTCAGATGAGCCAAGCTCTAAATGCTGTTGCTATGCCAACTGTCTTTGTTCCCCAGATATTTTGAGCTGAGGATGTGAGATCACCATCAATGCCTGGCTTGGAGACTTAGGCTGGAGTGAGGGCACAAAAAGAAACAAGATAAAAGCCTTTCCCCCAATTTAATGGGTAACCTCTAAACCAAGAGATCCTATGGGATCAAGGGACTATGGGAAAATGGTGGAATAAGGCAGGAAATTACCCAGCTCTCCCAAATTCTTTTTCGAATAACTTAAAACAATGACAAATTGAATTTTAAAGGGACAGAAAAATAAAAAAAGTTGTGTAAAGTAGTCATCCAGCTTAAAGATCTGACTTTAATAATAGGGCGGTAGTCTGATCAGGAGGGTACAAATACAGGCTTTGGGGGCAGCTGTGTCAGGGAAATCTCTGACTTAGGGGAGCCATGAACTATAGGGAAATTGAGAAGCTGATCAGGGGAAGAGTGAAGGGTGTGGAATATATTTCAAACAGCCAAAGGGGCTGCATTTGCAACCAAGAATAACTTACCTAAGCATAATCTTGCAAAGGAAAAGACCAAAACTGAATAGAAAATTTGACTTTTAAATATAAGAATCTGGAGAAACGTAAGTTAAACACGAAAGAGATTTAATAAATTCAAACTTTATTGTGTTATTCAGGAAAATGATATTTGTAACTCCTGAGGATGTTATTACTAGAGTACTAGAAAGAAAGAGAGAAATAGATATACAGATAGAAGACTTGGGTTTGAGTTAATCAGTGATGGAATGATTCTAAAAAATAAAATTAGTAAGGAGAGATAAAATGGAGTACATTATCTCATATGAAAGTCATAAATTGGGGCAGTTAGATGGTGCAGTAAAGTCAAGAGTCAGGAGGATCTGAGTTCAAACCCAGCCTCAGAGACATTTAATATTTCTTTTTCTGTGTGATCCCGGACAAGTAACTTAATCTCAATTGCCTTGCCAAAAAAAGAGTCATGAATGGAAGAACTTTTACAGAGAACAGGAGCTTGAAATATAGGGGAGCAGTGCAGGGGTCTAATTCTCATCAGATCTGGATTAAAGAGGGAATAAAATATACATCTAGTTGGATATATAAGTCTTCTTAACTTACAGAGAAATAGAAAAGCATGGTGAAAGGACAATGGAGGGACTCTTAGAAGCATGTATGGATTAGGATGGCAGTGGTCAGAAGTAAACTAGATATCTGAGGAGGGATGGGAAGAGAGAGAGGAAAGAAGAGAGAAAGAGAAAGATGAAGAGAGAAAGGATAACTAGAGTGGAAGTTGGAGTAACATAGAAGGAAATACATAACTAGTAGTTATAATACTGAATGTAAGTGGGAAGAACTCACTCATAAAATGGCAAAAGCAGAATGGATCAAAAACTTGAACCCAACAATGTGTTGTTTCTAAGAAATACATTTAAAAATGAGAGGTACACATAGAGTAAAAATAAAGGACTGGAGCAGAATTTATTATGTTTGAGTTGATGTAAAAAAAAAAAACATGGGTAGCAATTATGATCTCAGGCAAAGTTAAATCTAAAATAGATTTTATTAAAAGAGCTAAGCAAGGAAACTGCAATATGTCAAAGGTACCATAGATAAAGGTACCATAGCAATATCAATACTAAACATATAAATGTACCAAATTCTATAGCTTTCAAATTTAGAGCTAGACTTGGAGTCAGGAAGATTTCTTTTCCTGAATTCAAATACAGCCTCAGACACTTATTCTGTGACCCCAGGAAAGTCACTTAACCCTGTTTGCCTCACTTTCCTCATCTGTAAAATAAGGTAAAGAAGGATATGGTGAACCATTGCAATTGTTTTTGCCAAGAAAACCTCAAAAGGGGTCATGAAGAATCAGGCATGACTGAAAAATGACTAAGCAACAACAAATGAATTAAGGTGAAAATAGATAACAAAACCACAATAGTGGGGTATTTCAATCTTCTCTTCTCCAAACTAAATAAACCTAACAACAAATTAATTAGAAAAAATCAAGGAGATGATGAGAATCTAAAATGAGCTAGATATGATAGAATTACTCTATCAGAGTAGAAAGAAATATGCATTATTCTCAATAGCATGTGGTACCTTTAAAAAACAACTGACCAAGTATTAGGGCATAAAAATCTTATAGTTAAATGCAGAAAAGCTGACATATTAAATTCATACTTTTCATGTCATAATCCAATATGATTATGTCTAATAATGAACTATGGAAACAGAATAAAAATTACTTGGAAATCAAGTAATCCAATCTTCATCAGTAAATTGGGTCAAAGAACAAGTTATAAAAGCAATAAATAAATTTATTAAAGAGAATGATAATAAAGAGACAACACACCAAAACTTATGGGATGCAGCAAAAGTAGTAATCAGAGGATAATCTATTTAAATGCTTACATCAATAAAATGGAGAAGAGCAGATCAATGAATTGCCTATGCAATAAAAAAACTAGAAGAAAAAACAATCTAAAAAACTCTAATTAAACATAAATTGGAAACCCTGAAATTTTAAGGTAAGACTAGTAAAATAGAATGTAAGAAAACAGTTGAATTAATAAATGATAAATAACAAATATTAGGAGCCGCTTTTATTAAAAACACAATAAAATAAAAAAAAATTAACATGATTTTTACAAAGAGAGAAAGCAAGATCATAAGTTGCAAAAGTGAAAAAAGTTAATACTGTACTAATGAGGATGAAATTAAAGAAACAATTAGGAGTTATTTAGCTCAATTATATGCTAATACATTGAACAATCTAATTAAAATGAAGAATACTTACAAAAAACAAACCTGCCACATTAACAGAAGAGAAAATGGAATCTCTAAATGAACCTATTGTAGAAAATGAAATTGAACAAATCATAAATGAGCTTCCTAAGAAAAGAACATGAGGATCTGATGTATTTATAAGTGAATTCTACAAAAACTTTAAAGATAAATTAGTTCCAATATTAAATAAATTATTTTGAATAATAAGCAAAGAAAGAATTCTATCAAATTCTTTTTATAAAACAAATATGATGCTGATACCTAAACCAGGAAGAACAAAAACAGAGAAAGAAAAGTAAAGATCAATTTCAGAAATGAATATTGATGCAAAAAATAGACTGCAACAATATATGATAATTATACCTTGTGGGGCAGCTAGGTGGCACAGTGGAGAGAGCACTAGTTCTGAAGTCAGGAGGACCTGAGTTCAAATCTGATCTCAGACACTTAACACTTCCTACTTGTGTGACCCTGGGTGTGTCACTTAACCCCAACTGCCTTAGCAAAAAAAAAAAAAAAATAAATAAAAAAAAAGAAAGAAAGAAAAATAAAAAGAAAAGATATACATTGTGACCAAGTGAGATTTATACTAGGAATGTGGGGTTGGTTAAATATAAAGAAGACTATTAACATAATTGATTATATCAATAATAAATTCATCAAAAATTATATGATTATACCAATAGATGAAAAAAAAAACTTTTAACAAAATACAATGCTCATTCCTACTAAAAACTCTTGAAAACAGAGGTATAAATGGATTTTTTTCCTAAAAGTGTTAAGCATTCAACTAAAACCATCAGCACACATTATCTAGAATGGTGATAAGCTAGAAAGCTTACCAATAAGATAAGGAATGAAGAAGGATGCCCATTATCACCACTATTCAATAATATGGTAGAAATGCTAGCAATAGCAATAAGAGAAGAAAAAGCAACTCAAGAAATCAAAATGGGGAATGAAGTAATAAAACTATATGTATTTTTGCAGGTGATATGATGATATACTTGGAAAATCCTAGAGATTCAAATTAAAAATTATTTTGAAACAATGAATAATTTTAAATAAAGTAGAAGGATATGAAATAAATCCACAGAAATCAGCATTTGCATGTATTATCAACAAAGCCCCAAAGGAAGAAATATAAGAAATATTTCATTTGAAATAATTGTAGACAATATAAAATACCTGAGAATATACTTCTAATGTGAACTCATGTACTAAATGAACATAATTATATAATACTTTTGATACAAATAAAGTTAGATTTAAGTCACTGAGGAAATATCAATTGTTCATGGGTGGTCTATGCCAGTATAATAAAAATGACATTATAAAAATGACCAAAATGACAATAAATTCATATACTTATTCAGTGTCACTCCAATTAACTCACAAAAATGATTTTATCAAGCTACAAGAAGAACAAAATTCATGTGGAAAAACAAAAGGTCAAGAATATCAAAGGATACGTAAATACGTAAATGAAAGTCTAGCAGTACCAGATCTTAAACTGTGCTATTAGGTGCCAATTATCAAAAATATCTGGTACCGACTAAAACATAGAATGGTGGATGAGTAAAATAAATAGGTAAGCAAATCATAGAAATAGATTATTATGGCAGTCTCATATTTGATAAAACAAAGATCTATGCTTTTGGGATAGAAACTCATTATTTGGTAAAAATTTGCTGGGAAAACTGGAAAGCAATCTGGGAGAAACTAGATGGAGACCAGTATCTTACATGATTCATGATTACATGATATTGTCAAAATGAATATATTATACACTTTTGCTTACCAAAACTGCTAGATCATCACTACAAAGTTTATATTCCACAGAGTTTTTTTTTTTAAAAAGGGAAAAGGACCTATTTGTGCAAAAATGTTTATAGTAGTTTTTTGTGGGGGCTAAGAATTGGAATTTGAGGGGATATTTATCAACTGGGGACAGGTTGAACACGTTGTGGTATATTATTGTGATGGAATATTATTGCTCTGTAAAAAGTGATAAATAAGTTGACTTCAGAAAAACCTGAAAAGACTTACATGAAGTGATGTTGAGTGAAGTGAGCAGAACCAGGAGAACATTGTACATAGTAACAGCAATATTGTGAATAGCTGTGAATGACTTAGCTATCTTTAGTACTACAATGATCTGTGACAATATTGATAAAACATGTTATCTACTTCCAGAAAAAGAACTCTTATTGTCTGAATGAATAATATGTTTCATTTTCTGGCTTTCATTTTTTTGTCTTTTTGGACAAAATAATTAATATGGAAATGTTTTATATGATAGCAATATGCATTACTATTTGATCCAGAAGTGTTTCTACTGTGTTTATATTCCAAAGAGATCTTAAAGGAAAGGGACCCACATGTGCAAAACTGTGGCAGCCCTTTTTGTAGTGGCAAGAAGCTGGAAACTGAATGGATGCCCATCAACTGGAGAATGGCTGAATAAATTATAGTATATGAATGTTATGGAATATTATTGTTCTATGAGAAATGATCAGGAGGATGATTTCAGAGAGGCCTGTAGAGATCTACATGAACTGATGCTAAGTGAAATGGAATCAAGAGATCATTGGATACAGCAACAACAAAATTATACGATGGTCAATTCTGATGGATGTGGCTCTTTTCAACATTGAGATGATTCAGGCTAGTTCCAGTGATCTTGTAATGAAGAGACATCTACCCTCAGAGAGAGGACTATGGGAACTGAGTGTGATCATAACAAAGCATTTTCACTTTTTTTGTTGTGGTTTACTTGCATTTTATTTTTTCTCATTATTTTTTTCCTTTTTGATCTGATTTTTTCTTGTGAAGCAAGATAATTG
>JAJPUD010031090.1:0-12742 GCA_023553655.1 Myrmecobius fasciatus | reverse complement strand
GGGGGGGTGGTCTACTGAACCCAGACTGCAGCTCAGGGAGACCGGGGCAGGGAGCTGGAGCAGGGAGCTAGAACAGGAGTCGGAACAGGAGTGGGAGCGTTGTGCTTTTCACATACCTGGGAGTCTTCTGTGGGCCCCCTGGAACAATCTGTCCTGATTGTGGGCAGGTGGTTTGGAGGGTCTGCCTTTTGAGGGGGATAGATTGTGAACCACTGAACCCCTGATGAGCATTGGACTTAGCTGCCATTACACAGCACCTTAAAGCAATCAATCAAAAAACAGGACTGATCAGCAGCAGAAATAATTCAATCTGCGGAGCTGCCCAGTATCTGAAATAATTCAATCAGCAGAACTGCCCAGTTCCTGAAATAACTCAATCAGCAGAACTGCCCCAGGGCAAATTAAAGCAGCTGTTCCACCTTTGCCCTAAACAGACCTCACACCTTCTAAAAAATGAATAAAAAACCAAAAAGAGCTCTCACCATAGACAACTTTTATGGAGAGAGGGAAGAACAGACCTCAAATCCTGAGGCCCCTAAAGGTAAAGCAACTCCAGAAAAAGCCCCAAAGAGAGACATAAACTGGTCTCCATGTCACAAGGCTTTCTTTGAAGATTGCATAAAAAATCTTAAAAGAGAGTTAGAAGAAACATGGGGAAACGAAATGAGATCACTGCAAAATATAATAGAAAAAATGGAAAAATAATGCAATGAACAAAAAAAGTAATTGGTCAACTGCAAAAGGAACTAAAAACAGTAACTGAAGAAAATAAGACATTAAAAGTTAGAATCGAACAATTGGAAATGAATGACTCATCAAGACTTCAAGAATCAGTCAAACAAAAACAAAAAAAAATGAAAAGATAGAGAAAAACATGAAATATCTCCTAGGAAAAACAAATGACCTGGAAAATAGATCTAGGAGAGACAATCTGAGGATTATAGGGCTTCCTGAAAGCCATGATGAAAAAAAGAACCTAGACACTATCTTCCAGGAAATCATAAAATAAAACTGCCCTGATATTTTAGACCCAGAAGGCAAAATACTCCTTGAAACAATCCACCGATCACGTCCTGAAAGAAACCCAAAAATTAAGTCCCCCAGAAATATCGTGGCTAAATTCCAGAACTATCATACCAAGGAAAAGATATTACAAGAAGCCAGAAAGAAACAATTTAAATATCGGGGAGCCACAATTAGGATCCCACAGGACCTAGCAGCTTCTACTTTGAAGGATCAAAGGGCCTGGAATCAGATATTCCGAAGGGCAAAGGAACTTGGATTACAGCCAAGAATAAGTTACCCAGCTAGAATGAGCATTATCTTCCAGGGAAGAAGATGGTCATTTAATGATATAGAATTTCACCTATTTCTACTGAAAAGACCAGAATTGAACAAAAAATTTGATCTACAAACACAGATCACAAGAGAAACATAAAAAGGTAAGAAGAAAAAAAAACTCTTGAGAACTATATTTATGTTATAGATACTTACAGAATGAGGGTTGATTTTATGAATCTATTATTACATTATGATTATGATATGATTACTGTGATTTTATGATTATTGTGATATGTTTATTGTGATTTTATGATTATTATGATATGATAAACTGAAAAAGAAATTAGAGGTAGAAAAGGGATAACACTGGAAGAAGAGGAAAAGGAGGTAAAATAAGGGAAATTACATCACATGTAGAGGCAAAGAAAACCTATAATGATTGAGGGGAGAAAAGGGAGGGGAATGAGAATTGGGTTCATCTGCATCTCATCAGATTTGGCTCAGAGGGAATAATAGACGTACTTATAAGGAAATAGGAGGGAAAGGGGGGAAAAGGGGGTGGGTGGGGCTAGAAAGGGGAAGGATTGTTTGAGGGAAGTGGTTTTCAAAAGCAAAATAGTAGGGAGGAGGGAAAGGGGATAAGAAAGAGAAAAGCATAAGCTAGGGTAAATAAGATGGCAGGAAATACAGAATTAGTTATTTTAACTGTGAATGTGAATGGAATGAACTCTCCCAATTTTCAGATGAAGAAATTGAAACTATTTCCGGTCACATGAAAAGGTGCTCCAAATCACTATTGATCAGAGAAATGCAAATTAAGACAACTCTGAGATACCACTACACACCTGTCAGATTGGCTAAAATGACAGGAAATGATAATGATAACTGTTGGAGGGGATGTGGGAAAACTGGGACACTGATACATTGTTGGTGGAACTGTGAACGGATCCAACCATTCTGGGGAGCAATTTGGAGCTATGCTCAAAAAGTTATCAAACAGTGCATACCCTTTGACCCAGCAGTATTTCTACTGGGCCTATATCCCAAAGAGATTTTAAAGGAGGGAAAGGGACCCACATGTGCAAAAATGTTTGTGGCAGCCCTTTTTGTAGTGGCAAGAAAACTGGAAATTGAAAAGATGCCCATCAATTGGAGAATGGCTGAATAAATTATGGTATATGAATGTTATGGAATATTATTGTTCTGTAAGAAATGACCAACAGGAGGATTTCAGAGAGGATTGGAGAGACTTGCATAAAGTGATGCTGAGTGAAATCAGCAGAACCAGGAGAACATTATACACAGCAACAAGACTATACAATGATCAATTTTGATGGACATGGTTTTCTTCAACAATGATGTGATTGAAACCAGTTGTTCTGCGATGAAGATAGTCATATACATCCAGAGAGAGGCCTGTGGGAACTGAGAGTGAACCACAACACAGCATTTTAACGCTTTCTGTGAATATTTCCATGCATTTTGTTTTTCTTCTTAGGTTGTTTTTTTCTTCTTCTCTTTCTAGATCTGATGTTTCTTGTGCAGTAAGATAACTGTATAGATATGTATTCATGTATTGTATTTGTCATATAATTTATCCTATTTAGCATGTATTAGATTACCTGTCATCTAGGGGTGGGGGGTTGGGGGAAGGAGGGGAAAAGCTTGGGAAAAAAAGTTTTTGCAAAGGTCAATGTTGAAAGGTCACTCATATGTTTTGTAAATGAAAAGCTTTATATAAAAAAAATAAAAAATGAAAAAATAGAAATTGTTTACTTTATGAGAAATTAAGATACAATAAACCAAAATCAAAAGAATTAAAAAATTAAAAAGTTTTTCTCATTGGCAAAACAACTGACCTGGAAAATAGATTCAGGAGAAACAATTTAAAAATTATTGATCTACTTGAAAACCATGATAAAAAAAAACCTAGACATCATCTTTCAAGAAATTATCATGAAAATGGTACTGACATTCCAGAATCAGAAGATAAAACAGAAATTGAATAAATCCACCAATCACCTCCAGAAAGAGATCCCAAGGTAAAAACTAGAAATATCACAGCCAAATTCCAGAACTCTCAGGTCAAGGAGAAAATATTGCAAGCATCCAGAGAGAAACAATTCACATATAGTGGAGTCACAGACAGGATAACCCAAGATTTATCAGCTTCTACACTAAAGGACCAGAGGGTTTAAAATATAATATTCCAGAGACCAATGGAACTAGGATTACCATCAAGAATCACTTATCCTGCCAAACACAGTATAATACTTCAGAGGAAAAGGTGAACATTCAATGAAATAGAGGATTTTCAAGAATTTGTGATCAAAAGACGAGATCTGAATAGAAGATTTGTTTGTCAAATACAGGACACAGGAAAAGCACAAAGAGGTAGTCAGAAAAGGGATACCATAAGGAACTTAATGAAAGTTATCTGTTTACAATCCTACATGGGATGATGATACTTACAACTCAAAAGAACTTTCTCAATATTATGGTAGTTAGAAGAGTATATACAAACAGAAGGCATGGGTGTGAGTTGAATTTGAATGTCTAATATCTAAAATAAAATTAAGGGGTGAGAGAAATTTGCTGGAAGAAAGGGAAAGGGAGCAATGGCATGGTGCAAATTATCTGCCATAGAAGAGGCAAGGAAATACTTTTACAATGAAAGGAAAGAGGGGAAGAGGAGAAAGAGTGAGTGAATCTTCATCTCATCAGAACTGGCCCAAAGAGGAAATACCATAATATTCAATATGGGTTTAGAAATTTCTGTTTCAGCAGGGGTGAAACAAGATTGCCCACTATCACCATTATTCTACAATATTGTATTAAAATGTTAGCGTTGGCAATTAAGGAAGAAAAAGAAATTAAAGGAATTAGAGTAGGTAATGAGGAAACCAAATTATCACTCTTTGCAGATGATATGATGGTATACTTAGAGAATCCTAGTAGAAACAATTCACAGCTTTAACAAAATTGCAGGATACAATACAAATCCACATAAATCATCAGCATTTTTATATATTACTAACAAAGTTCAGCAGCAAGAGATACAAAGAGAAATTCAATTTAAAATAATGTAGACAACAGAAATTATTTGGGAGTACACCTTCTAAGATAAAGTTAGGAACTATATGAACACAATTACAAAATACTTTCCCCACAAATAAATTGAAAAAAATGTCAAGTATTCATGAGTAGGCTAAGCCAATATAATAAAATGATAATATTACCTAAACTAATCTACTTATTTAGTGCTATGCCAATCAAACTCCCAAGAAATTATTTTACAAAGTTAGAAAAAATAATAATAAAATTCATCTGGAAGAACAAAAAGTCAAGAATTTCAAGGGAGTTCATGAAAAAAATGCAAACAAAGGTGGCTAAAACTCTATTATAAAGCAGTGGTCATTAAAACCATTTGGTACTGGCTAAGAAATAAAGAAGCCAATTAGTGAATGTGATAGATTCATAAGACACAAGAGTCAATGACTATAGTAATCTAGTATTTGATAAACCTAAAGATGCCAGCTTCTGGGATAAGAACTCATTATTTGACAAAAAATTCTGGAAAAATTGGAAATTAGAGTGGCAGAAACTAGGTACTGACCCATACCAAAAACCAAATTGCAAGCATCCAGACAGAAACAATTCAAGTATAGTGGAACCACAGACAAGATAACCCAAGATTTAGCAGCTTCTACTTTAAAGGATAAAGATAAGGTCAAAATAGATGCATGATTTAGACCTAAAGAGTGATATAAGCAAATAGAAGAACGAAATACTCTACCTTTAGATCTGTGAAGAAGGAAGTGATTTGTGGCCAAAGAAGAACTGGAGGACTTTATAGAATGCAAAATGGATAATTTTGATTATATTAAATTAAACAGGTTTTGTACAAACAAAACCAACAGAAACAAGATTAAAGTGGAAGCAATAAACTGGAGGAAAAATTTACATTCAAGGCTCCTGATAAAGGCTTCATTTCTAAAATATATATAGAATTGATTCAAATTCATAAGAATTCAAGCTGTTCTCCAATTGATAAATGGTCAAAGGATATGAACAGACAATTTTCAGATGAATTTGAAACCATTTCTAGTCATATGAAAAGATGCTCTGAATCATTTTTGATCAGAGAAATAAAAATTAAGACAACTCTGATGTATCACTACACAACTCTTAGATTGGCTAAAATGACAGTAAAAGACAATGATAAATGTTGGAGGAGATGAGGGAAAACTGGGACACTAATAAATACATTGTTGGTGGAATTGTGAATTGATTCAACCATTCTAGCAATTTGGAACTATGTCCAAAGGGCTATCAAACTGTGCCTACCCTTTGATCCAGCAGTGTATCTACTGGGTCTGTATCTCAAAGAGAACATAAATGAGGGAAAGGACTCACATGTGCAAAAATGTTTGTGGCAGCCCTTTTTGTAGTGGCAAGAAACTGGAAAATGAATGGATGTCCATCAGTTGGAAAAAGGCTGAATAAGTTACAGAATATGTAAGTTATAGAATATTATTGTTATATAAAAAACGACCAGCAGTATGATTTCAGAGAGACCTGGTGTTAAGTGAAGTGAGGAGAACCAGCAGATCATTGTATACAACAGCAAGATTATACAATGATCAATTTTGATGGACAATTTTTTTTTCAACAATGAGATTGCTGTTGCTGTATACAAAGATCTGAAGGTTTTCTTCACTTCACTTAGCATTAGTTCATGTAAGTCTCTCCAGCCCTCTCTAAAATCCTCCTCCTGATCATTTCTTATAGAATAATAATATTCCATAATATTTATATACCATAACTTAATCGGCCACTCTCAAACTGAGTGGCATCCATTCAGTTTCCAGTTTCTTGCCACTATGAAAAGGGGTGCCACAAATGTTTTTGCACATATGGGTCCTTTACCTTCCATTAAGGTCTTTTTGGGATGTAGGCCCAAAAGAAACTCTGGTGGGTAAAAGAGTAGGCATAGTTTGATAACTTTATGAAGATAGTTCTAAATTGCTCTCCACAATGGTTGGATCTGTTCACAACTCCACTAACAATGTATTAGTGTCCCAGTTTTCCCACATACCCTTCAACATTCATTCTTGTCTTTTCCTGTCATTTTAGCCAATCCTACAGGTGTGTAGTGGCATCTCAGAGTTGATTTAATTTGCATTTCTCTGATTAATAGTGATTTAGAGCACCTTTTCATATGATAGTTTTAATTTTTCATCTGAAAATTATCTGTTCACATACTTTGACTATTTATCAATTGGAGAATAGCTTGGATTCTTATAAATTTGAGTCAATTCTCTATATATTTTAGAAATTAGACCTTTATCAGAACCCTTAAATTTAAAAATGATTTCCTAATTTATTGCTTCCCTTCTGATCTTGTCTGCATTAGTTTTGTTTGAACAAAACCTTTTTAACTTAATATAATCAAAATTATCTATCTGGTGTTCAATTTTGAGTTCCAGTTCTTCTTTGCACACAAATTCCTTCTTTCTCCACAGATCTGAGTAGTAAACTATCCTAAGTTCTTATAATTTCCTTATAATAATGCTCTTTATATCTAAATCATGAACCTATTTAGATCTTATCTTGGTATGTGGTATTAGGTGTGGATTGAGCTACTTTAATTCCTTCAATCTCTTTTTCTTCTCTTATTGCCAAAGCTAACATTTCTAATATTATATTGAATAGTAATGGTGATAGTGGGCAACCTTGTTTCACTCCTGATCTTATTGAGAATGGTTCTAATTTGTGCCCATTACATATGATGCTTGTGGATGGTTTTAAATAGGTGTTACTGATCATTCTAAGGAAACGTCCATTTATTCCTATACTCTCTAGTGTTTTTAATCAGAATTGGGCATTGAATTTTAGAAAAATGCTTTTTCTGAATTTGAGATAATTTCTGCATATGATATAATCATATGATTTTTATTAATTCAATTATTGATATACTTGATTATGCTGACAGTTTTCCTAATATTGAACCAGTCCTTCATTCCTGGTATAAATCCCACTTGGTCATAGTGTATTATGCTGAGAATGACTTTTTGTAATCTTTTTGCTAATATCTTATTTAAAATTTTTGCATCAATATTCATTAGGGAAATTGGTCTATATTTTCTTTCTCTGTTTTCACCCTACCTGGTTTAGCTATCAGCACCATATATGGGTCAGAAAAGGAATATGGTAGTATACCTTCCTTCCCTATTTTTTCAAATAGTTAATATAGTATTGGAATTGATTGTTCTTTGAATATTTGATAGAATTCACATGTAAATCTCTCTGGTCCTGGGGATTCTTTTCTGAGGGAGTTGATTAATAGCTTGTTCTATTTCTTTTTCTAAAATAGGCCAATTTAAATAACGTATTTCCTCTTCTGTTAAAATGGGAAATCTATATTTTTGTAGATATTCCTCCATTTGATTTAGATGATCAAATTTGTTGGTATAGAGTTGAACAAAATAACTCCTAATTATTGCTCTAATTTCCTCTTCATTGGTGCTTTTGATGACCACCTCCCTCAAATCATACTCCCTTTTAGAGCCCCTCCCCCCTTTTTAATACCTTTCCCCTAATACTTGTTCTCCTTTCCCTTTCTTTTCCCACTTTACTATAAGGTGAGACAGGTTTCTATGTGAAACCCAATATGTCTGATATTCTCTCAGAGCCAAATCTGATGAGAGTAAGATTCACACAATGCTCACCCCCTCCCTTCTTTCTGCAATTAGAATAGGTTTAAATTTTTTTTTGCCTTTTCGTGAAATGTAATTTCCTTTATTTTACCTCCCTTTTCTTCTTTTTCCAGTACAATACCCCCTTCCATTTTTAGTTTCTTTTTCATATTATCATAATAAAATAAAATTATACCCTCTTCCTCTAAAGTATATCCATGACAGAAATATAGTTCTCAAGAGTTCTTTCCTTTTTGTGATTTTCTTGAGTTCTGTGTTTAGAGATCAAACTTTTTGTTCAGTTCTGGTCTTTTCATTAGAAATAGGTGAAATTGACGTATGTCATTGAATATCCATCTTCTTTCCTGAAAGATAATGCTCATTTTAGCTGGATAGCTTATTCTTGTCTGTAATCCAAGTTCCTTTGGCTTTTGGAATATCAGATTCCAAGCCCTTCTATTCTTTAAGGTGGAAGTTGCTAGGTCCTAGGTAATGCTTATTGTGGCCCCTCAATATTTGAATTGTTTCTTTCTGGCTGCTTGCAATAGCTTTTCCTTAGTGTGGTAGTTCTGAAATTTATCCATGATATTCCTTGGAAATTTAATTTTGGGGTCTCTTTTAGGAGGTGATTAGTGAATTCTTTCAATGGCTATTTTACCTTCTGATTCTAGAATGTCAGAGCAGGTTTTTATGATTTCCCATAAGATAATGTCTAAGTTCTTTTTTTCATTATGGCTTTCAGGAAGCCCAGTAATTCTTAGATTGTCTCTTAGAACTATTTTCCAGGTCAGTTGTTTTTCCTAAGAGATACTTCATATTTTCTTCTATTTTTTCATTTTTTTGTTTCTGTTTAACTGATTCTTGGAGTGCTATTGAGTCATTCACTTCCATTTGTTGTTCAATTCTAATTTGAGTGTATTATTTTCTTTACTTACCTTTTTTAGCTCCTTTTGTAATTTCCCAATTGAATTTTTTTGTTCATTGCATTCTTTTTATATTTCACAAATTTTGTTTTTTAGTGTATTGGTGTCTTTTTTATATCTCTTTTGTAGGGCATTATATGCTTTTTCTATTCCTTCTTTCAATGATTTCATTTCATTCCCCTATTTTTCTTCTAACTCTCTTTTAAGATTCTTTATGCAATCTTTCAAGTAAGCCTTGTGAAATGGGGACCAGCTCATATCTCCCTTTGTGGGGTTTCATCTGGAATTGCTTTGCCTTTAGAAATCTCAGAATTTGAGGTTTGTTCTTCTCTCTCTCCATAAAAGCTATCTACTGTGAGAGTTCTTTTTGGTTT
This sequence comes from Myrmecobius fasciatus, assembly GCA_023553655.1. Classification (NCBI taxonomy): domain Eukaryota; kingdom Metazoa; phylum Chordata; class Mammalia; order Dasyuromorphia; family Myrmecobiidae; genus Myrmecobius; species Myrmecobius fasciatus. The sequence goes on along the minus strand of JAJPUD010031090.1, from coordinate 3,466 downwards.
TTTATTCATTTTTAAGGCTTCAGATCTGTTCAATGCAAAGCAGTGACAACTATTTTAATTTGCCCTGGGATAGTTCTGTTGATTTATTTCTAGTGCTGGGTAATGGTGGCTAGATCTGGCATTCTTCTGGGGCTCAGTGGTTTACAATTTGCCCTTGGTAGCAAATCTGTCAAACCACCTGTTTGTTACCAGGACAGAGTAGCCTAACAGGCTCACAGAAAATTCTCAGGTGTGCAGAAGCTACAAAGCTCTGACTCCCCACCCCAGCTCCTTGCCCCAATCTTTCTTTGCTATCTGCGCTTGGCAAACTGTCTCCCTGCCCATTTGAAACAGATCTGTTCTGAAGTTCTTCCAAAGTATCTTCTTCTGGGAATGTGTTGTACTCCAAATATTTGTGGATTCTTTGACTCCAAAAACATTTAGAGGCTTAATCTGCTGTTGGTTTGAGATGTCAGAGGAGGTTACAGAAAGTCATGTCTGCTCTCTGCCATCTTGACTTCATACCCCTTGCATTTTGTTTTCTTTTTCATTTTTTCCCTTTTTGATATGTCTTTTCTCATAAAGCATGGTAATTGTGGAAATATGTATTGTATAAAAGAATTGCATATTGAACATATATTGGATTACTTGTCATCTAGGGGAGAGGGTGGAGGGAAGGGAAGAAAAATTTGAAACACAAGGTTTTGCAAAAGTGAATCTTGAAAATTACCTATGTATATGTTTTGAAAAAAGCTTTAATGACTATAATAAGAATAAAGAAATCTCTTTTAGTCTGCAGCAAAGTAGGAAAGGAAGGAATTATGAGAAGGGGGGAAGATAATAGAAGAAAGGACATACTAGAGGAAGGGATAGACAGCAGCAAGACATTTTTGAGAAGAGAAAGGGTAAAAGGATACAGAGAATAGAATGGAGGAAACAGCAACAGTAATTACAAAAAAGAATTCTGAAACTATTTTCTTTGATGAAGGTGTCATTTCTCAAATATATAGGAAACCAAGTTATATTTATTAAAAAATGAATGTCATTCATTTATTGATGATAAATGATCAAAAGTTATGAAGTATGTCCAAAGGGCTATAAAATAATGAATATCCTTTCAATTAACAATACCACTATTATCCATGAATCCCCAAAAGGGATTTGTTAAAAAGGAAAAGAACATATATGTGCAAAAATATTTATAGTAACTCTTTTTTTCAAGAAAAATAATTGGAAATTGAGGGGATGCCCATCACTTGAGGAATGGCTAAATAAATTGTGGTATATGATTATGATGAAATATTAATGTTCTATAACATTAATGGTGAGCAGGATGCTCTCTTAAAAACCTGGAAAGTCCTCTGCTCAAACAAAATAAAACACAGTGTATGAACTAACAACAATGTTGTGGGATGATTAGATGTGAATGACTTTAAAATGCTCAACAATACAATGATCCAAGACTATTCTGAAGGACTTATGGTGAAAAATGTTAGCCATAACCAGAGAAAGAACTGATTGTCTCTGAATCCAGACTGAAGCATACTTTTTAAAAATTTTTTGTGTGTTTTTTATTGGTTAGTGGATCTATGTTTTCTTTCAGAACATGAGTTTTATGGAAATGTTTTACATAACTAATTTCCTCTGTGACTTCTCAATGATAGGGGAGGAATGAAGAAAATCTGGGACTTAAAAGTTTTACTTTTTAAATTAATGTTATTTTTCTAAATAGACACAAAGATAGTTATTAACATTCACTTTTGCAAAAACATTTTGCAGTGTTCCAATTTTTCTCCCTCTCTTTCTCCCTCCCCAAGAAAGCAAGCAATCCAATATAATTTAAACATGTGCTATTCTTCTAAATATATTTCCCTATTTGTAATGTTGTTCAAGAAAAATCAGATCAAAAAGGAAAAAAAAAACACAAGATAAAAAAAGCAAACAAATAACAAGAAAGTTAAAACTTTATGCCTTGATCCACATTCAGTCTCTATAATTCTTTCTCTGGAGACAGATGATGGTACTTTCTATCCCAAAACTATTAGAATTTTCATGAATCACCTTATTGTTGAAACGAGCCAAGTCAATCATGGTTAATCATAGCATAATCTTGTTATTATGTATAATGTTCTTTTGATTCTGCTCATTTTTTTATCATCAGTTTTTTGTAAGTCTTTCCAAGCTTTGCTGAAACCAGCCTGCTTATCATTTCTTATAGAACAATAATATGAAGAACAAAGTTTCAAAAACAAATATAAGAAATTGTTTTAGGTATAGCTGAGGAAATAAATATATTAAAAGAAAAAAAGAATATCCAGGCAATTCCTAGATCTGTCCTTATCTTTTCTTCATTCTTCTTCTCACTATTCACATTCACTCCACTCTTAAGACTTCTAGAAAGCATTGGATCATTGTACATTTCTTTTTGATTCACATAAATAATATGCCAAAGATATTTTTTCCTCTCATTTCACTAACCAGAGTGTTGTGAAGAAAAAGTGTTAGAGGTATGAACTGAACAGGGTTAAAGCAAGAAAGGACAGAGAATTATGTTCTTAGACCTTTGCAAAACTGATTAAAGAATGTCCAAGGCTTGCTTGTACATCATAAACAGGTCTAGGCTAAAGGAATTGGAATTACTTACATGTTTTATCTAAATAAATTGACAATCAGTAGAATTTCAGGCAGGGATAAAATGAAAAGAATAAATATATGCAGTGCAAATATTACTCTGCACTTTATGGCAGACTTCAAGATTCACACATCTAAAATCAGAGACTTTTTAATTTGTAAAAACCTTAAAGATCACCCAAACTCTTGTATTGATACCATCAGCACCATTTGGTCCTTTGCTAAAATACACTATTCAGGTGCTATCTAGCAGGTCTGCAAGAGTACAGGAAGTAGAATGGAAAGATAAACTCATTCTGCTTTTGAAAAAAAGACTTAGATGTCTTCAATTGCCATGGGAAGAACCAGAAAATAGTAATAGAAGGAAGTATGCACATTCTGAAACAGTTCTATTTAACCAAGTGATTAGGCAATGACATTAAACAAGTTTTGTCTGGGGCCATCTTGAGATGATTACTATGAGTACTTGTATTTTTTGAATTGGGGATCAGAGCAGTTGAAAAAGAGGGACATTCATCAAAACCATTTGGTACTGGCTAAGAAATAGAGTAGTCAATCAGTGGAATAGGATAGAATCACAAGACAAACTAGGCAATAACGATAGGAATTTGGTTTTTGATAAACCCAAAGACCCCAGCTTTTGGGATAAGTATTCACTATTTGACAAAAACTGCTGGGAAAACTGGAAACTAGTGTGGAAGAAATTAGGGCTTGACCCACATCTAACACCACATACCAAGATAAGATCTAAATGGGTTCATGATCTGGATATAAAGAGTGATTTTGTAAACAAGTTAGAGGAACATAATATAGTTTACCTCTCAGACCTGTGGAGATGGAATAAATTTATGTCCAA
>JAJPUD010031089.1:0-12743 GCA_023553655.1 Myrmecobius fasciatus | reverse complement strand
TTCCTTGGTATGATAGTTCTGGAATTTAGCCACGATATTTCTGGGGGACTTAATTTTTGGGTTTCTTTCAGGAGGTGATCGGTGGATTGTTTCAAGGAGTATTTTGCCTTCTGGGTGTAAAATATCAGGGCAGTTTTCTTTTATGATTTCCTGGAATATAGTGTCCAGGTTCTTTTTTTCATCATGGCTTTCAGGAAGCCCTATAATCCTTAGATTGTCTCTCCTAGATCTATTTTCCATGTCAGTTGTTTTTCCTAGGAGATATTTCATGTTTTTCTCTATCTTTTCATTTTTTTGTTTTTGTTCAACTGATTCTTGAAGTCTTGATGAGTCATTAATTTCCAATTGTTCGATTCTAATTTTTAATGTCTTATTTTCTTCAGTTACTGTTTTTAGTTCCTTTTGCAATTGACCAATTACATTTTTTTGTTCATTGCATTCTTTTTCTATTTTTTCTATTTTATTTTGCAGTGATCTCATTTCGTTTCCCCATGTTTCTTCTAACTCTCTTTTCAGATTTTTTATGCAATCTTCAAAGAAAGCCTTGTGACATGGAGACCAATTTATGTCTCTCTTTGGGGCTTTTTCTGGAGTTGCTTTACCTTTAGGGGCCTCAGGATTTAAGGTCTGTTCTTCCCTCTCTCCATAAAAGTTGTCTATGGTGAGAGCTCTTTTTGGTTTTTTATTCATTTTTTAAAGGTGTGTCGAGCATATATTTTGAAAATAAAAAGCTTTAATAAAAAAAAATTAAAGAAGAGAATTACCTGTTCATATCTTCAAATCATTTATTTATCTATTGGGCAATAAGTCTCATTCACACATATATTTTGGACAGCAGATTTTTATCCAAGTAATTTGACACCAAGGTTTGCCCCAGGAGGAAGCAATCAGAAGAACAAATTAAATTAATTCTTTTTGGTACTGGAGAATATAACTAGGAGTAATGGATTAAAGTTGCAAAAGAGTTACATTAAATTTGATATGCAAAAAAACAAAACAAAACAAAAAACCCAAAAAACATTAGGGCTGTCCAAAAATAAAATGGTCTGGTAGAATCAGTGGTGGGATCCTTTTTTGTTTTTCTTTTTTTTTCTTTCTTTCCTTCCTTCCCTCTTTCTTTCCTTTGTTCCTTCCTTCCTTCTTTCCTCTCTCCCTCCCTCCTTTTCTCTTTTTTCCTTTCTTTTTTATTTCTTCCTTCCTTTTTCTTCTTTCTTTCTTTCCGTCCTTTTTTTCCTTCTTCATTTATTTTTGAGATCCTCAAAATAATAGATTATTATTATTAATTATAAATAATCTATAAGTCAGATCTTTGGTAAAGAGAGGTTTATGAACAAATGGATAATTTTGATGACATTAAATTTTAATAGTTTTTTTCCCCCAGAAACAAAACCAATGCAACTAAGATCAGAAGGAAAACAAAAAGCTGGGAAACAATTTTTACAGCTACTATTTTTTGATAAAAATTTCATTTCTCAAATATATAGAGAACTGATTCAAATTTATAAGAATCCAATTCATTCCCCAATTGATAAAGGCTCAAAGAATATTGTGAGGCGCCTTTCAGATGGAGAAACTAAAGCTATCTGTAGTAACATGAAAAAAAATGCTAAATCACGTTGATTATAAAAATGCAGATTAGAACAACTCTGAGGTACCACATCACACTTATAGCATTGCATAATATGAGAGAAAGAAAATGATAAATGTTGGAAAGCATTTGGGAAAACTGGTATATTAATATATTATTCATGGAGTTTTGAACCGATGCAATCATTCTGGAGAATGCATGTGTTTCATGATGCCTTTTACGTCACTTCTTTAATATAATCCAAGTTGTTGTTAGTAATATTCTACAACCTAGTTGTGGATATATCTTATCCTTATACCTGATCATTTGTAGTACCTGAAATTTTTATTGTTTTGGGATCATTATATCTCAGAATTTGTGCATGTAGCATCATTGGGAAGATATTAATGTTAAAATGATAATTTTGGGGGTTAGGACATGACTTGTGGCTATTAACGTATAAAGATTCCCCTCCTTTTTTCAGTTCTGAGCTCAATTTATTGTCCATCAGCAGATCTTGTCCAAAAAACGTACAGTACAGTAGTAATTCAATAGGATGCCCAACCAACTGTATGTAATAATTTGACCAAATATATATTTTCTCTCCATGTATGAATGGTTAGCACAATCTCTTTTAATTAGCTATATATCTCATTAAAGAAATTCTTTAGTGTTTAGATATTGATTCAATGTGCTCAATAATGCAAGCATTGACATCTAAAGTACCAGAAGAATACAAAGCTAACAAAATTAGGACAGTTTAGTACAAACCATTTGCACTCTGGAAAATGACCCAAAATATATGTCCTACTCAGAGTAGATAAGACTTGGAATTTATATTAAATAACTCTGGACATAATAAGTTGCATTAAACATTTATTATTTTAATCTATTATTTTATATTTATTATCTAGATAATAAGCAGTCTCCTAGAACAAACTGGAGAGTACAAAAATATGTATATATATATATATATTAGTATTAGGGAGAAAAACACTGAATTTGGAGTTAGGATGTGCCAGGGTGTAAATTCTATTCCTGCTTCTTATTGCTTCTATTAAACCAAGGCAAGAAGCACATCTTACATATCTTATGTGAGCTAGACACTATGGCAGATGCTAGGGATTAAAAAAAACTTACTCTCAACTTCCTCACAGTCTAATATGCAACCATGAGCAAGTTATTTCCATTCACTAGACCTCATCTTATTCCTCTGAAAAAAAAGAACATATGATTTTGACAGTCGGACTTTCAGAGAATCTATGATTTCATATTCCTCAAAAAAGTAATTCATTCAATACTTTGAGTTGGGAGGAGCCTTGCAGATAATGCAGTCAAATTATTCTTAAATTTACAAAGAAGAAAATGGAAAGTCAGAGAATAAATGTTTACTAAAGTTATACAGAGTAAGGCTAGACTAGACTAGACTAGATTCCAGATCTTTTGACCTATAGTCTACTACTTTTTCCATTATTATAAGCTGATTTTTGATTCCAAGACCAGTGGTTAGTTCTGAAGTCTGCTAGAGGGTTAATGGCAGGTAGAAATTTGTAGTAAAATATAACCCTTTGGGGACTGAAGGGCTAAAATCTGGTATGTAAAGAAATGCTATTTAATCACATTCCTATACCCTGCTTCCAAAATTGCCATTTTAGTTAATGTTAAAACCTCAATGTAAAACTATAGGTAGTTTAATTTTCAACTTTTAGTCTATAATTTAACATCTTTGTTAAAGGATACTTTGTAGTAATATATGGAGTCTCTGATAATGAAATATTTCAATGCTTTAAACTGAAGGTTTCTAAGAATGATAGAATGGCATGTTCCAGGATCAATTTTACTAATTACATTGGTTTAGTTTGCAAATTTAATGCACGAATCTATTACCATGTTACAAAGAAACTGGCATCCTCCTCTGCTTTATAAAATGTAATATCAGAAGACATTCCCTGTTCAATATTTTTCATTATTTAAATAATATTTTATAATAAATATAACCTTACAATCCTAATGCTTTTATATTGACACACAATAATTAAATTCTATGAAGCAAATATTCACTAAAATACTTAAATGTAGCTCAAAAATTAGAGATTAAGATATTTTACAAACTTGCTGCATTTCAGGCTTGGAAGTTAGGTGTAAAGCTATATAATACCTTCTATACAGCCCCTTTTCCTTTGATACTGCCCTAAGTCTGGGCAGGCCTTTATATCTCATGTCTTGACTATTAGTATATCCTGCTGGTTGGTTTTCCTACTTCATTTCACCCTATTCCAGGAAATTATCTACTCAATTGCCAAAGTGCTTTTTGAAAGCACAGTTCTGACCATGTTAAATCTTCTACCCTGCCCCCTTAATCTGTCTCTTTGGTCCATATTGACTCTAAGATCAAATATAAAATCATTTGTTTGGTTTTTAAAGCCTTTCATAATAATTTCATAAGGCTGATCCCTTCCTATTTTTCCACTCTTCTTATACCCTAACCCCTATATCCTACTTACTCTCCAATACTACAGTGACATTTATCTTTTGGATTTTTTTCCACTGGTCACTTTTATCTCCTAACTGGGAATTTTCACTGCTTATTTCTCATTTTGGGAATTCTTTCTTTCCTTATCTCTAATTCCTTGACCTTCTTGGTTTCTTTCAAATCCCAGTTAAATTTTGTCTACTTCTGCAAGAAGCCTTTTCCTATTCCCCTTAATGCTAATATATAGTACCTTCCTTCTGCACTTATCTTAATGTATTTTGTCTATATCTTATTTGTACATGATTGTTTGCCTATTGCTTCCCTCAGACTGTGAATTTCTTGAGAAGAGAGTGTCTTTTACTTATTTTTGTATCCTTTGCATTTAGTCCAACTTCTGGTGCACTTTTTTGGCATTTAACAAATATTTGTTGACTATATTATATTTTGAACTCAGGTAGCCAGTATCAAATCTGACAAGTTCAATAAAATGACATTAAATCTGATAAATAATTTGAAGTAAACATGATCAAAACTAATGATAATGGCTCAGTTAATTGTAGGGCTAACAACTCAGCATAAGCAAATGGCCAAGAATAATAACTTTTATCTAATAATATATATATATATGTATATATATATATATATATATAAATATACATACATATGTAACTTATACATATGTATGTTATATGTGTAATATATTACATGAGATAAACTCTATCAATTGGATTTCTAGAATAAATTTCTTCCATCCCATGCTCATTTTTTTTTTCTGAGACAACTGGGGCTAAGTGACTTGCCAAGAGTCACACAGCTAGGAAGTGTTAAGTGTCTGAGGCCACTTTTGAAATCAGGTCCTCCTGACTTCAGGGCTGGTGCTCTATCCACTGAGCTCCCTAACTGGCCTCCCCCCCATACTCTATCAATTGCCAATATTCTATATTGGCAAGATTATATAATTTTATCTGTTACAAAATAAAAAAATAAAGGGTTGGATGAACAAATAGTGAATCATCTATTGACTCCTTGCTTATCAAATACTATGTAAGAAAATATGTATGGTTTAACACAATAATTTTTAAACCTATCAGTCTTAGTAACTATTTAGTACATTAGACCCAAACGTGTATATATGTGTGTGCATTCATGTGTGTGCAGAACCATACTATATATACTTGTATTTATCATTTCTTTCTCTGGAAGCAGATAACATATTCTTTCATAGTTTATACTTAATTTTGTTATTTATAATACTCAAAATGACTTAGTTGTTCAAAGTCATTCTTAAAAAAAAACTTTGCTGTTATTGTATACACCATTCTTTTCATTCTACTCATTGTACTCTTTATTATTTCATGCAATTCTTTCCACATTCTTTTAAATTAATGAGCTTGTCATTTCTTTTAGCATAATAACATTCCATCACCCTCCTATGGACATTCCCACAGTTTTCAGTCCAGTTCTACAAAGAGAGTTGCTATAAACATTCTAGAACATAGAGGGTTTTCCCTGCCTAATCATCTTGGAAAACAAATCTAATAGTGGCATTGATGATCAAATGGATATTGTCATTATAGATGAATGTTTTGAAAATGAGTTTAATATGTAAAATATACTATCATCTAATGGACACTAATATCCATTGAGGAATACTGATATTTGGAGTAGACATTGTATATATTGGTAAGAAAATCTTAAAACATTTTGAAGAACACAGTAATGGAGTTGGGAGACTTAAGAATTATCAATATTGGAGGGAGGTCACAAAAATTTTTTGAGGATGGGAGGTATGAGTTACCAGATCTAACTGACCCCTCAAAAATCCCTTACAAAATTAAGATGGGGACGATATATAGAAACAGGTTTGTAATATTTCAAAAGTGGAATATTGCTGTATAAAAGGTAGCATTAATTAGTAAAGGTTATGATATAACATAAGTGTTAAGGTACATAGAGGCTTGAATACATACACACACACATATATGCATACACACATATTTGTGTGTGTATACTCTCACCTGTAGAAGAAGCTGAGAAGACTTACTTTTAAGCATAGAAACATAGCTACAGGAAAATGGTATGGTTATTCTTGTTCCAATGTGAGTTGGATTGGATGACCTATGAAAAACAATACAAATATGAGATGCTACACCTCAGTTGTAGAATTATATAACGCTTTGTACTCACCTTAAACTCTGAAATCCACAATAGCATAAAACACTATAAACCAAGCATATTCTGAAGAGATAAACTCATGAACTATATTTAATATGACATTTAATCTGAATATTTTTATTTCTTTTAGAGTTTGTTGACAGGTTAATATTTTGATTAGCTATTCCTTTTGTGATTTTTCATATGAGATCCGAATGATGAAGATCAGTGATGGAAGAAGGATAAAGCTATTCTCTTATTTTCTATAGAGAAAAAGCAAAAATGTTAGTATTTATACAAGACCTCAGAAAAGTTTAGAGATAAAGAACACACTAGATTTCCCCTGTAGCACAACATTAAAGGCCAGTTTTCTTGAAATAAAGAACAATCTTCAGTTCTTAGCTACATGAGTGGCTCTTAAAGGAATCTCACTGTTATTTTCCCTCTTGGAAAATGAATTATTAAGAAAATGTTAGGTGCATCAAGTCACAGTGGTGAGCAAAAATACTGTATATGAAATTCAATCAAGGAACAAGAGGCAAAGGAAATTGTTAGCTGACCCACAACAACAATCAGGAGGCTAAATCATGCAAATATTGCTTGGGACTGAAATAAGAGAAATCATGGTTGCTTGATTTTTTTGAGAAGAATTCTGAGAGCTTCCTTCTCCTCCTCCTCCTCCTCTTTCTTCTCCTCATTCTCCTCATCTTTCTCTCTCTTTCCTCTCTGTCTTTCTGTCTCTGTTTTTTTCTCTGTCTCCCTTTTCCCTTCCTTCCCATAAGAACAATGTTCCAAATTCTTTAAAGTAACAGATAATATTTTATAGTGGATAGGATGCTGGACTTGTAATTAGAAAATCTGTGTTTAAATCTCACCTCAGATGCTTGACTGGGGACATCATTAGTTCCTTTCATCATTAGTTTCTTCACATGTAAAATGAGGGAGTTGTATTTGATAGCCTTTAAGTCCCTTCTACCACTAAATCTATGATTCAATGTAATTTATTATTCCTGTTTAATTAGTTTGAATACTAATTAGATAAAGTTTGATAATAGCTGAATAGCTGCTTTTGATCTGTGTTCTCACTGTACTGAAGGGGAATCAATGAAAAGTGGATAGTGAAAACAGCAAAGTGTATAAATGAAAGTGAAAAGAAATGAGAGTGTGAACGTTATCTGAATGTTGAGATTTTGTCTTATCTGAGGGTTCCCAAGCTAAATGAGAGAATCTTATTGATTTGCTGTATTTTATAAACTTCCCAAAGTGATGAAACAAACCATATAAACCTATATTTCATGATTCCCCTGGGAACAATTGATAGTGTTAAGGGGGAAGGATGCTTGCTTAACATAAAGAGATTTCTCTTAGGATCAGTTAATCTCAGGAAAAAATTGTATTTCTATTTTAATTTTCTGGAAGAATCATGGGTTCCATACAACCTTAGATAAAATGAGGAAATGAAGGACCCACAGAAGGGAGGATTTGAGGAAGGAATACCTTTGTCCACATGATGGAGGCTATCCAAGGAGCTAATTTTCTGTTAATTGGAATTCCTCCAATCCCTAACATTCCTCTTAACATTAGTGAGTTTCTGTCACATGGATCAAATGAACTGTATCTCAGGATATTAACTTACACATATTATTGTTGAGCCATCTCCCAGTTTGAAGAAACACAGAGAATAGCAGACATGACTCTTCTTTTCCTCCCAATTATCCTTATGTGCTTCATTTCATTATATGCATTTGTACTTATTGGGTTGCCTTTTTTGGGTTCCTATATTTTTTTGGGAGGAATAGAGACATCATAGCAGCTTTGGTAGACAGCTTTTCTCAGCAATACAATGATCTAAGACAAGTCCAAGAGAATTATGAATGTAAATGCTATCTAGAGAAAGAACTGTGGAGTCTGAGAATAGATCGAATCCTACAATTTTCCTTCCTTACTTTTTTTTCCTTTTTGTTCTGATTCTTCTTTCACAGCATGACTAATGTGGAAATATGTTTAACATGATTGTAAATGTCAAATTGCTTGCCATTAGGGGAGGGGAGGAAGGAGGAAGAAAAACTATAACTCAAAGTCTAATAAGTGAAGACTGAAAACTATCTTTACATGTAATTGGGAAAAATGCTATTAAGTACAAAATAAAAAATAGTGACATCACGGTAAAAGCATTAGATCTAAAATTAAGAAGACCTAGGTTAAAGTTCTGTTCCTGCTGGATAGGTGACAATAAGAAAGCCAATAACTTTTCAGAATTCCATATACATCGTGAAATTACTGTGAGACACAATATTAGGTACTATGCAAACTTTAAAATCCAATATGAAAATATATTTCATATTGCTGGGGAGCAAAGGAGAGGGAAATTGGGAAAAACTTTGATCATATCAAAAACAAGACTCATCAATAAAAACACTTAAAATACTATATGAAATTAGGAAAGAAAAATAGTGAATAGAAGATGGACATAAAAGTCAGGAAGATATAGATTCAGGTCTTAACTCTGACATATAAAAACCTCTAATTGCACTTAGCAATTTTTCAAAATGGTAAGTCACAGAGAAGATGTTGAAGAATATTATAAACAAAGACTTTCCCATACTAAAGAAATCATTAGTCACTACTAAACACCCCCCCCCAAAAAACAACAAGCAAACATAACAACTTCAAAACAAAACCCTCAACATTTTCATGTCTGTTATGGTAGAATAGCATATAGGCAATGATTTATTTAGCAATTACATGGTTGCAAAACAAATTGGGTTCAAGTTTTCAAGTTTCATGGTAATCAAGGACCCTGAACCTTGGTTTCTACAGTTAATATACAATTTGAAGAAAATAAAAAACAGGGGGAAAAATATAGGACCATAGGATTAAGACACACTTAGTTTTTTATTGGTAGAGGGCATTTGGTGAGGGCATTTCACCGAAGTGAAAGAAATAGGGATAATTTTTTTTGACATTTCTTAAGACAGATGATCTTTGTGATTTTGAATGTATTTATTTATTTTTAATAATAACTTTTTATTTTCTACTAGGGTATGGGACCCTGCTGAGAGGGAGTACAGAGGCCACCTCGACCTGTGGTGCACAATAAGTTTTCTGCCATGTTACAGAAACGCCCTTGTTGAGCAAGGAGCACTGGTGCATGGCATGGGGATGGGTTGAGCCTGAGGGTCACAACTAGTTGCTCATGAGCAGGGATGCCTTGACAGGGCCTCTTGCCTGTGAGCAGGTTGCTGATGTGGCTGGGTCAGCTCTCCTCCCAATGGCAGATACCATGCATACGCAATGCCCACGAGCTGCTTCTCTGAATGTTGATTAGGGATTGTCTACTGTTCACATGCTGATCACACTAGCAAAAATGTATATCAACACGGCTGTGCAGCATAATACATTGGAGCTCTTTTTACACCCTGTGAGTTCTCCTGACTCATTCATCTCTCCTCTGAAATCAAAGGGCTCATACAAGGTGAGCTGTTAAAAGACGGCTGCAACAATTTTCAAAATATATGTAAAAATAGTTTTCATCATTTATCCTTGCAAAACTTTGTTTTCCAAATTTTTCCTTGCTTTTTTCACATGCTCCCCTAGAGAGCAAATAATAAAATAGATATTTTTTAATTAATTAAGACTTTTTTATTTACAGAATATCTGAGTGATTTTTCTACATTGACCTTTGCAAATTTTTTTGTTCCGAATTTTCCCCCTCCTTCCCCCCACTGCCACCCCTTAGATGACAGGTAGTCTAATACACATTAAATGTGTTAAATTATATGACAAATCCAATATATGTATACATATTTATACAGTTATCTTACTACACAAGAAAAATCAGATGAAGAAAGAGAAAAAAAACAAAACCTAAGAAGGAAAACAAAATGCAAGCAAATATTCACAGAAAGCATTAAAATGCTGTGGTGTGGTTCACACTCAGTTCACACTCAGACTTCTTTCTGGATGTATATGACTATCTTCATTGCTGAGCAATAGGAACTGAATCATTTCATTGTTGAAGAGAACCGTGTCCATCAGAATTGATCATCATATAGTCTTGTTGCTATGTATAATGTTCTCCTGGTTCTGCTGATTTCACTCAGCATCAGCTCATATAGGCCTTTCCAGGTCTCTCTGAAATAATCCTGCTGGTTGTTTTTTTTTTTTGGGGGGGGGGATGTTATTTTTTTTTTATTAAAGCTTTTTATTTGCATAACATGTATGGGTAGTTCTTCAACATTGACCCTTAGAAAACTTTCTGTTACAAATTTTACCCCTATTTCCCTCCCTTCCCCTAGATGGCAGGAAGTCCACTACATGTTAATTATATTAAAATATTTGACAAGTAGAATATTTGTACACGTTTCCATACTTATCTTGCCGTGCAAGAACAATCGTATCTACATGAACAAAAAATCTGAAAAAGGAAACCCAGTGCAAACAAACATCAATATAGAGCATGCAAATGTTATGTTGTAGTCCATATCTCATGTCCCTCTCTCTGAGTGTATATGGCTTTCTTCACTGAACAATTGGAACTTATTTGAATCATCTCATTGTTGTAGAGAGATTGTCCATCAGAGTTGATCATCATATAGTATTGTTGCTGCCGTATATAATGATCTCCTGGTTCTGCTGATTTCACTCAGCATCAGTTCATGCAAGTCTCTCCAGGCCTCTCTGAAATCATCCTGCTGGTTGTTTCTTACAGAACAATGATATTCCATAACATTCATATACCATAATTTACTCAGCCATTCTCCAATTGATGGGCATCCATTCAGATTCCAGTTTCTAGCCACTACAAAAAGGGCTGCCACAAACATTCTTGCACATGTGGGGCCCTTTCCTTCTTTTAAGATCTCTTTGGGATATAGGCCCAGTAGAAACACTGCTGGATCAAAGGGTATGCACAGTTTGATAACTTTTTGAGCATAGTTCCAAATTGCTCTCCAGAATGGTTGGATTTGTTCACAGTTCCACCAACAATGTATCAGTGTCCCAGTTTTCCCACATCCCCTCCAACAATTGTCATTATATTTTCCTGTTACTTTAGCTAACCTGACATGTATGTAGTGGTATCTCAGAGTTGTCTTAATTTGCATTTCTCTGATCAATAGTGATGTGGAGCACCTTTTTATATGACTAGAAATAGTTTCAATTTCATCATTTGAAAATTGTTTGTTCATATCTTTTGACCATTTATCTATTGGAGAATGGCTTGAATTCTTATATATTTGAGTCAATTCTCTATATATGTTAGAAATGAGGTCTTTGTCAGAACCATTGAATATAAAAATATTTTCCCAGTTTATTGCTTCCCTTCCAATCTTGTCTGCATTAGTTTTGTTTGTTCAAAAACTTTTTAACTTGATATAGTCAAAATTATCTATTTTGTGATTAAGGATGATCTCTAGTTCTTCTTTGGTCACAAATTCCTTCCTCCTCCACACATCTGAGAGGCAAACCATCCTACATTCTTCTAATTTGTTTATAATATCATACTTTATGTCTAGTTCATGAATCCATTGTGATATAATAGGTATTAAATATGTGCAATTCTTCTATTATTATTTTCTCAATTATTATGCTCCACAAGGAAAATCAGATAAAAAATTGAGAAAGAAAACAAAAAGCAAGCAAACAATAACAAAAAGGTGAAAACATTAAGTTGCAATCCATATTCAGTCCCTACAGTACTCTTTCTGGATGCACAAATCTATTGGAATTGACTTGAATCACTTCAGTGTTGAAAATAGCCATGTCTATCAGAATTGATCATTGCATAATCTTGCAGTTGCCGAGTATAATGTTCTCTTGGTTCTACTACTTCACTTAGAATCAGTTCCTGTAAGTTTCTCCAGGTCTTTCTGAAATCATACTGTTGATCATTTCCTATAGAATAATAATATTCCTTAATATTCATATACCATAACTTATTCAGCCATTCCCCAATTGATGGGCATTCACTCAGTTTCCAGTTCCTTGACATAACAAAAAGAGCTGCTACAAATATTTTTGCACATGTGGGTCCTTTTCCCTTTTTTATGATCTCTTTGAGATACAGACCCAGTAGAGACACTGCTGGATCAAAGGATAATCACAATTTGATAGCCCTTTGGGCATAGTTCCAAATTGCTCTCCAGAATGGTTAATTCAGTTTATAACTTCACCAACAATGTATTAGTGTACAAGTTTTCCCAATCCCCTCTTACATTTATCATTAACTTTTCCTGTCATTTTAGCCAATCTGACAGGTGTGTAGTGGTACCACAGAGTTGTCTTAATTTGCATTTCTATGACCAATAGTTATTCAGAACATTTTTTCATATGACTACAAATGGTTTTAATTTCATCTAAAAATTGTTAGATCATTTTGTTTTTTTTTTAAATTTTATTTTTTTTATTTTATTTGCATAACATATGTGTGGGTAATTCTTCAACAATAACCCTTACATAGCTTTCCGTTACAAATTTTTCCCCCAACTCCCCACCCCTCCCCTAGATGGCAGGATATCCACTACATGTTAATTATGTTAAAATATTGGC
>JAJPUD010031088.1:0-12743 GCA_023553655.1 Myrmecobius fasciatus | reverse complement strand
TCAATTGGAGAATGGCTTGAATTCTTATATATTTGAGTCAATTCTCTATATATTTTAGAAATGAGGCCTTTATCAGAACCTTTGGATGTAAAAATATTTTCCCAGTTTACTGCTACCCTTCTAATCTTGTCTGCATTCATTTTGTTTGTACAAAAACTTTTAAACTTGATATAGTCAAACTTATCTATTTTGTGATTAATGATGACCTCTAGTTCTTCTTTGGTCACAAATTCCTTCCCCCTCCACAGGTCTGAGAGGTAAACCATCCTACATTGTTCTAATTTGTTTATAATATCATTCTTTATGCCTAGATCATGAATCCATTTTGACCTTATCTTGGTATATGGTGTTAGGTGTGGGTCAATGCCTAATTTCTTCCATACTAGTTTCCAATGATCCCAGCAGTTTTTGTCAAATAGTGAGTTTTTATCCCAAAAACTAGGGTCTTTGGGTTTATCAAATACTAGATTACAATTGTCATTGAGTATTTTGCTCTGTGAACCTAACCTATTCCACTGATCCACTACTCTATTTCTTATCCAGTACCAAATGGTTTTGGTGACCACTGCTTTATAATATAGTTTTAGATCTGGTGCAGCTAGGCCACCCTCATTTGCATTTTTTTCATTAATTCCCTTGAAATTCTTGACCTTTTGTTTTTCCAGATGAATTTTGTTGTTATTTTTTCTAGTTCAGTTAAATAATCTCTTGGGAGTTTGATTGGTATAGCACTAAATAGATACATTACTTTAGGTAGTATTGCCATCTTTATTATATTCGCTCGACCTATCCAAGAGCACTTGATGTTTTTCCAATTGTTTAGATCTGACTTTATTTGTGTGGAGAGTGTTTGTAGTTTTGCTCATATAGATCCTGACTTTCCCTTGGCAGATATATTCCCAAATATTTTATACTATCGATAGTTATTTTGAATGGAATTTCTCTTTGTATCTCTTGCTGTTGCATTTTGTTGGTGATGTATAAAAATGCTGATGATTTATGTGGATTTATTTTGTATCCTGCAACTTTGCTAAAGTTGTGGATTAATTCTAATAGTTTTTTAGTTGATTCTCTAGGGTTCTCTAAGTAGACCATCATATCATCTGCAAAGAGTGATAATTTGGTTTCCTCATGACCTACTCTAATTCCTTTAATCTCTTTTTCTTGTCTTATTGCCAAGGCTAGCATTTCTAATACAATATTGAACAGTAATGGTGATAGTGGACAACCTTGTTTCACCCTTGATCTTATTGGGAATGGTTCCAGTTTATCACCATTACATATGATGCTAGCTGATGGTTTTAAATAGATGCTACCGACTATTTTAAGGAAAAGTCCATTAATTCCTATACTCTCTAATGTTTTTAATAGGAATGGATGTTGGATTTTATCAAATGCTTTTTCTGCATCTATTGAGATTATCATATGGTTTTTGTTAGTTTGGTTATTAATATAGTCAATTATGTTCATAGTTTTCCTAATATTGAACCATCCCTGCATTCCTGGTATAAATCCTACTTGGTCATGGTGTATTATTCTAGGAATGATTTTCTGTAATCTCTTTGCTAATGTTTTATTTAAGATTTTTGCATCAATATTCATTAAGGAGATTGGTCTATAATTTTCTTTCTCTGTTTTTGTTTTACCTGGTTTAGGTATCAGTACCATGCCTGTATCATAAAAAGAGTTTGGTAGGAGTCCTTCATTTCCTATTTTTTCGAATAGTTTATATAATATTGGAGTTAACTGTTCTTTAAATGTTTGGTAGAATTCACATGTAAATCCATCTGCTCCTGGAGATTTTTTCTTAGGGAGTTGATTAATGACTTGTTCTATTTCTTTTTCTGAAATGGGACTATTTAAGTAATTTATTTCCTCTGCTGTTAATCTGGGCAATCTATATTTTTGTAGATATTCCTCCATTTCACTTAGGTTATCAAATTTATTGGCATACAGTTGGGCAAAGTAACTCCTGATTATTGCTCTAATTTCCTCTTCATTGGTGGAAAGTTCTCCCTTTTCATTTTTGAGACTAACAATTTGATTTTCCTCTTTCCTTTTTCTAATTAAATTAACTAGAGGTTTATCTATTTTGTTGGTTTTTTCATAAAACCAACTTTTAGTTTTATTTATTAATTCAATAGTTTTTTTACTTTCAATTTTACTAATCTCTCCTTTTATTTTTAGGATTTCAAGTTTGGTATTTGATTGGGGGTTTTTAATTTGTTCTTTCTCTAGCTTTTTTAGTTGCAAGCCCAATTCATTGATTTTCTCTTTTTCTATTTTATGCAAATAAGCATCTAGAGATATAAAATTTCCCCTTATTACCGCTTTGGCTGTATCCCACAAATTTTGGTATGTAGTCTCATTATTGTCATTCTCTTGAATGAAATTAGTAATTGTGTCTGTAATTTGCTGTTTCACCCATTCATTCTTTAGGATAAAATTATTTAGTTTCCAATTGGTTTTTGGTCTATTTTCTCCTGGCCTTATATTGCATGTGATTTTTATTCCGTCATGATCTGAAAAAAATGCATTTATTATTTCTGCCTTCCTGCATTTGATTTTGAGGTTTTTGTGTCCTAGCACATGGTCAATTTTTGTATAAGTTCCATGGACTGCTGAGAAAAAAGTAAACTCCTTTCTGTCTCCATTTAATTTCCTGCAAAGATCTATCATACCTAACTTTTCTAACATTTTGTTTACCTCCTTAACTTCTTTCTTATTTATTTTGTGGTTTGATTAATCAAGTTCTGAGAGAGGGAGGTTGAGATCCCCCACTATTATAGTTTTGCTGTCTATTTCTTCTTGCATCTCTCTGAACCTTTCCTCTAGGAATTTTCATGCTATACCACTTGGTGCATATATGTTTAGTATTGATATTGCTTCATCATCTATGGTACCCTTTAGGAAGATATAATTTCCTTCTTTGTCTCTTTTAATTAAGTCTATCTTTGTGTTTACTTGGTCTGAGATCAGGATTGCTACCCCTGCTTTTTTTTGTTCACCTGAAGCATAATAGATTCTGCTCCAGCCTTTTACCTTCACCCTGTATGTATCTCTATGTTTTAGATGTGTTTCTTGTATACAACTTATTGTTGGATTCTGGTTTTTAATCCACTCTGCTATCTGCTTCTGCTTTAATGGAGAGTTCATTCCATTCACATTCACAGTTAAAATAACTAGTTCTGTATTTCCTGTCATCTTATTTACCCTAGCTTATGCTTTTCTCTTTCTTATCCCCTTTCCCTCCTCCCTACTATTTTGCTTTTGAAAACCACTTCCCTCAAACAATCCTTCCCCTTTAGAGCCCCACCCACCCCCTTTTTCCCCCCTTTCCCTCCAGTTTCCTTATAAGTACGTCTGTTATTCCCTCTGAGCAAAATCTGATGAGATGGAGATTAACCCAATTCTCATTCCCCTCCCTTTTCTCCCCTCAATCATTATAGGTTTTCTTTGCCTCTACATGTCATGTAATTTCCCTTATTTTACCTCCTTTTCCTCTTCTTCCAGTGTTATCCCTTTTCTACCTCTAATTTCTTTTTCAGTTTATCATATCATAAGATTCATAAAATCACAAGAAACATATCATAATAATCATAAAATCACAGTAATCATATGATAATAATCATAAAATCACAGTAATCATATCATAATCATAATGTAATAATCGATTCATTAAATCAACCCTCATTCTATAAGTATCTATAACATAAATATAGTTCTCAAGAGTTATTTTTTCTTGTTACCTTTTTATGTTTCTCTTGTGTTCTGTGTTTGTAAATCAAATTTTTTATTCAGTTCTGGTCTTTTCAGTAGAAATAGGTGAAATTCTCCTATATCATTGAAAGACCATCTTCTTCCCTGGAAGATAATGCTCATTCTAGCTGAGTAACTTATTCTTGGCTGTAATCCAAGTTCCTTTGCCCTTCGGAATATCTGATTCCAGGCCCTTCGATCCTTCAAAGTAGAAGCTGCTAGGTCCTGTGTGATCCTAATTGTAGCTCCCCGATATTTAAATTGTTATAAACATTCTTAAATGCTTAATAGAGTGGCACAGAAAATAGATAGCTAAACCTGGAGTTAGGAAGACCTGATTTCCAGTCCAGTAACACTTATGAACTGTATAATCCTGGACAAATCATTTAACATTTCTCTTTGTCTCTTTTTCCTCATCTATAAAATAGAGATAATAATAGCACTATTTTTCAGTCAATAGGATAAAATGAAACAATACTTATAAAGCACTTTTGTAGACCTTACATAATCATATAACTGCTAATTATTATTATTATTTTTATTATTAATGATTTACAAAACTAGACCAATTATTTGGTTAGCCTATTTGTCCTGAAACTGATGTATTAATGTATATTTGTACATATATACATATATTACATAAACATAAACACTGTATGTGTATATATGTATGTGTGTATGGTTATGTAAATGTATGTATATTTTGTTTTATTTTGCTTTTAATCAATGGCTATCAAAAATACCACCATAGATAACCAATTTAGATGGTTCAGGACAAAAATCTTCATTGTTTCTTCATTATTTTTTTTATTTAAGCCTGAAAGATACAGGAATCAATTCCATTGAATTTCTTTTGAGCAGCTTATTTCAACTATGTGGACACAAGATTAGTGTCTATATAAGTCTTGTAACTGAGAAGAGGAAGTTGCTGGTTTAGGAAGCTAAGTGAAGAGGGACAAGGAGTTATACTCTACTAACAGAAAGATATTGCCCACCTACGTCAATAACAAATAAACTCCATCACTTTTTACCTAGTTCTAACAAAACAAACAAACAAACAAACAAAACTTTCACCCTGCTCTGAGGTCTCTAGCCATTTGTCAAATACTCATGGGTCAATAGAATTCTAAACTACTCTAAAACTATTTTTCCTTCAGTTCATGGAAAAAAGATTGATTTCTGGGAAAAAATATTCTTTGTTTTGTTTTATTTTGCTTTTTTGTGTTTTTATTCACTTATTCTTAAGAAAGAGCTATTTGGTAATCAAAATCATCGACATAGAGGGAATCATTGACAAAGACATGTGAATTATAATTAGTGATTCTGATATGCCCCCTTACTGTTGTGACTTATTCTGGTTATAGAACTCTCTCTCCCTCCCTCTCTCCCTCTCTCCCTCTCTGCCTCTCTCCCTCTCTCCCTCTCTCCCTCTCTCTCTCTCTCTCTCTCTCTCTCTCTCTCTCTCTCTCTATGTGTATGGTTGTGTGTCTCTCTCTGTCTCTCTGTCTGTCTCTCTGTCTCTTTTTGTCTCTTTCTGTCTCTGTCTCTCCCTGTCTCTTTCTCTCTCTCTGTCTCTGTCTCTGTCTGTCTTTCATCTCTTTCTCTCTCTCTGTGTTTTTCTCTCTCTCTGTCTCTCTCTGTGTCTCTTTCTCTCTGTCTCTCTCTGTTTCTCTCTGTCTCTGTCTCTCTCATACACACACACAGACACACATAGATACATATATACATACACAATATGCACACATGTGTGTAGTTTACCAGTCCTTCTCCAGCTCATTTTACAGAAGAGAAAACTGAGACAAACAGGGCTCAGTGACTTGCTCAGGATCACACAGCTGAGAAGAGTAAGGCAGGATTTGAATTCAAATCTTCCTGACTCCAGGCATAGTGGTCTATCCTCTGGGTCACCAGTAGGTATATATTGTTCATTCTTTAATTCAAGATAGCAATAACAAATATCGTTCATACTTTAATTCAGGAAACATATATAAAATGTCAACTGCATACATAGCAGTGAATTCAGAGCCTCAGAAGATTGGATGAAAGTGGATGACTTTAAAAAGCTCAGCAGCCATACATTTACTTCTAACAACACACCAAGGTATTTAAATCTCTAGTCAGCCATATACATACTTGGCTTGTGATTCAAAGATCTTATGGTGAACCTGCTGAGTCTCCAACTGTAATGAAAAACTCCTTAACTCCTCTTCTTCCCAAGAATTTCTGCCCCCAAAGCCCACCTACAGATGGGGTTAGATTCTTACTCTATTGGTTCAGAAGGGGTGAGAGCAAGATTCCCAAAAGGACAATATAGAACAAATATAGTAAATAGAAAATGTGTTGTTTAGGCCTATTTTAAATATCACTTTCTCCTCCACTGGTTGTGCCCCACTGATTAGATCATTTGGTTTGATCTCAGTACAAAGAAAACTATAAAGCATCAATTATTTTAATTTCATTTTTCTCCTCTGCCATACACCTTAACCTTCCCATCTCTCTCTCTGTGTATCTTTCTGTCTCTGTGTGTGTGTGTGTGTGTGTGTATCTTTCTGTCTCTCTCTCTTTTTATACACACACACACACACACACACACACACACACACACAATATGAGCCAGAGAGCTCCTTAATTCTATCCTTAATATATGCTTAATTCCATCAAACCATCTCAGAAAAACAAGACTTGGTATACAAAGTGGTATAGGTGAGGAGAAAAATGAATGGATCAATTTGTATTCTTTCTTGCCACTAGTAAAGCAACTCAGCATACATATTATGCTGCCAATGGTAGAACACTGTTTTACACTTTCTCCCAAATACTTAAGGTCTTAAATTAAAGGTACAAAGATCCTAGATTATGCTTTGTGTATTATACAGAGACTAAAGTTAATGAAAGCTATATGGACCACAACATAACATATTCATGATCTCTATTGATATTTGCTTGCATTGTGTTGCCTTTCTCTGATTTTCCTTTTTTTTCTTGTAGATAGGATTTTTCTTGCATAACTTGTCAAGTAATTCAACATTATTAACATGTCATGGACTTCCTGCCATTTAGGGGAGGGGAGGGGACTGGGGGTAAAATTTGTAATGGAAAGCTTTGTAAAGATCAATGCTGGGGAACTACCCATACATATGTTATACAAATAAAAATCTTTAATAAAAAATAAATAAAAAAAGATAAAATGCATAGGGTTATAAAAGAAAAAAAAAGAAAAAAAAGAAAGTTAATGAAAGCTTATAATTTTCAATCTGTGATATCTCTGAAGGAATTTAGAATGAAAAATACTATCTATCCCTAAAGAAAGAACTGATGAAATCTGGATACAAATCAAAGCATACTTTTTAACTTTATTTTTCTTAGTTGTTTTTCTTTTGATCTGTTTTCTTTTTTTTTCTTTTTGCTGAGGCAATTGAGGTTAAGTGACTTGTCCAGAGTCACACAGCTAGGGAATGTTATGTGTCTGAGACCAGATTTGAACTCAGGTCTTCCTGACTTCAGGGCTGGTGCTCTATCCACTGCGCCACCTAGCTGCCCCTGATCTGTTTTCTTTAATGATATAATTAATATGGAAACATGTTTTGCATGACTACACATGTATAGCCTATATAAAATTGCTTGCCTTCTAAATGAAGGGGTGAGGAGGGAGGAAGAGAATTTGGGACTCATTTTTTAAATGAATGTTGAAAATTGCTTTTGCATGTAAGTGGAGGAAATAAAATATTAAATTATTTTTTTTATTTCAATTTATGCATGGAAATCCAGTTTTCTAGGTTCTCTATGTAATTCAAGCAGGTAAAATTTGGAAAATAGAATGGATTTCATCCCTGAATTACCAACAACTCTCTAGATAATCAGTTGGAATATATATACAAAAAATTAATCCAATTTCAAAAAATAAGCAACAGAAAGCTTGAGCTAGACCTATACTTCAACACTTGTGATTCTGTTAGTGTCTTTTCCCTCAATATAGATTTCAAATTCCTTCATATTTTTGCAGAAGACTTCTAATAATGATATGTCTGGATAATTCATCACCATAAAAATAAATACACTGTTGATGAGTCTCTGTAAAATGGAACAATAGAAAATGTGCTGACTTTGGAACTATAAGACCTAAGTTCAAATCTTGATTTTCCTACTTACTACCTGTATAACCTTAAGCTAATTAACTGTACCTCTGTAGGACTATTGTATTTCTTTTTTGGTTAAATTTAAGGCCCCCATTCTTTTCACCTCTAAATGTACAGTGTATAATATGGACAGGCTGGTCTTTAGACAACAGACATATTCTTTCTTGGAGGTCTAAAAGTATCTTTAACTTTGATAAATTTATCAGAGTTTCTGTTCCCCTTGCTCATCCTTCTGGAGCCCAGGATCGCCATCACAACTCAATGAATTATCAGAAAAAAAACTTTAGGGAGGAGTTAAAGCAAAAGAAAAACAACCTGTTGAAAAGTCTAAATGGTTAAGAAATATCCATAATTCAGTCTTACATTAAAGCACTGATGAATATGCAAAGTCTATCTTATAGACTTGAATGCTTAGGCATAAGCAAAAATGAGATTTCCCTCATAGGTTAATTAAATGAAACCCTATTCTATTAATCTAAAGAAAGAAGGATAGTAAGAATGAGTTGGGTTGTTTCTATAGGTTCCCAAGAATTATTTGGGAAACACCCTATGTGCACAGATAGCTTTTTACCACTATCACACACACACACACACACACACACACACACACACACACACATATATATATATAAAATCCTGTTTGCTCTTCATAACTAACTTTTCAGAGAGGTAGTGCCAGGAAATGTCCATTTTACAGATGATTGTACAAGGCAAGAAAGGAAAAGTGACAGGCCTAAGGTAGCATAGGAAATAAGCAGAACTAAGATTAAAGCCTGGGATTCCTGTTTCCTATGCAAAATTTTTTCAACTATAATACTTTGTTTCTTCTGAACCTACTAACATTTTTGGATTTCTTATTAAGAGTTTCAATTTTCCCAACAACATAGTCATATACCAAAGTCTTTGCTAATAGTTACATCATTTTTGCTTATATGGGATGAAGCATCCAACCTCTTTGCAACTTGACCTGACGTGATCCTAAAGCCTAGATTTTCTATGTAATGAAGTCCAACATACTCTGATATTGTCATAGTCTTCCAAGGTTCCAATTCAACAAGCACTTACTAATGGATGGGTTAGATGGGTTTCCAGTTACATGATTTGTAAGGAATACCTATGTGATGAGATCCTAGATCCATTTGAATATCCAAGTGTGTACAAAACACTTCTGTAAGCCTTGAAGGAAATGCAAACCAATAAAAAACAGAAAAGAAAAAGAAAAAAACAATTCCTGTCCACAAAAAGCTGACATTCTACTGAAAGGATAGAACCCAGAGATTATAAAATACAAGAATCTTCAAAGACAGTAAGAGCACTAACAACCAGGAATGATCAGAAAAGCTTAAAGCATATGCTAGAGAAAAAAAATTGGCTTCTAAGATGGAGGTGAAGAGGGAGTAAATTTAAAGCATGGAAGAACAACCCCTGCAAAGGCTATAGCCTTTGATTTACCCTTTGTAGGACATCACCCTTTGATTTAACATTTTTCTAAATAGCTCAGAGAATACAGTTAGGCAAAAATTGCAAGTTTGTAGAATTTGTTTTTGTTACTGTTAATATTTTTGTGTGTGTCTGGAGAGTCAAGGCAGTGATTCATTTTTCATCAGTTCAGTCATAATAATGCTCAATTTAAGCACAGGCAGATATTTAAATTTCTAGAGGAACCAAGAGGAATGGGGAAAGTGTTATGTTGAGAGCATCCACAACTACAAATACTGAGCAGAAGGATCTATATTTTGAAATCAAAAAGCAAATTAAACAGTAGGCTGAATTTAATTGAATTGACTAAAAGTCTTCAGGCCAAGTGTGTTTGCTGATGTAATAGAGCCAGTTGAATGAGGCACAGATCCAGCCCCTCAGGAAAGATCATCATTCTTGGTTTAAAAAAGGTTCCCTACTTACTCAACAATCTATCACACCCACCCCACATCACCCCTGGACATCTGTTTGAAATTAGAATATTATAGATGTATGTCTTTGGGTCAGAGCATCTTACAAAATCTGTAAAAATACAAAAACCTAAAGTCACATTCAAAGATGATTCTCCAATACTAACTTAGCCAATCATCTGAAAGAGACCGGAGGGAATGGAGTATAGAACAGGTACCTTCTGCTAGGCACTAAAATGGAACCAGTTAGAGCAGGAGTCATCACAGAAGGATACCCTAGGAAAACCAGAATAACAGGAAGACTATGTGTGGAAAAAAAAGAGAGACACAAAAAGCTCTTAAGATAAAGGGTAATATAGGAGATGCTCTAGGTCCCTTGCCAAATTCCTAGAAGGCAGGAACACTTATAGTTTTGCAGTTCCACTTTTCAGACTGGTTGGCATATAATAGGTGCTCAATAAATGCTTTTCATAAATTGATAATAGGTATTTTCGATTTTAATGTGTGGCTGAACACATATAAAATAAAAAAAAAACATTCATTATTTAGCAGATGTACTTGGAAAAGATGGTGAGTAATGTGGCAGAAAATGAACTTGGACCTACATCTCACATTATATAGTTCAGTGAATTGTAGCTACATGAAAGACTTAAGCTTTTTTTTAACCAAAAAAAGAATGAAAAAAAATGGAATGAGATTTTCTTAGTTACAAAAGGGATATAACTTTGATTCTATTAAACACATAGAAAGAGTGAGAAGGTATAAGATATTGGTGTTTGATTACGATAAAAGAAAATAAATATTTTGACAAATAAAAAGATTCACACAAAAGAGAAAAAGAAAACAGAGTGGGAAAACTTCTGGCAAATATGACACTAAAAACTTGACATCTATAATATTTTTAATTATTATACATAAAAGAACCCATATTTTAACACCGATATTTTCCTAGTATTGCTTTGTTGAAAATTATGGAATACCATACTCTCAAAAGAATTAAAATTCTAGGTGATCCTAAGGGCAGTGGAGAAACTTCTGGTTGGTATAAGGAGACACTAATATATTAACAATAATTGTGAACACATTCACTAGTATCTATCAAATATTAAATGAAACAAAGGAAGCCCTCTAGGGTTTGGCAAAGAGTCTCTGTGAAAGATTTATGGAAGAAAATAGACAAGAATTACATAGAAGAGGTTGAAATCTGTACTACCTAAGTGAAAACACGTGAGTAAGAACAAATATCCTTCAAAATTTCAAAATAGGTGAAACCACTTTTAATGGGCACCAGAAAAAAGATAGGATAGAATCTTGTCAGAAATGCTGATATGTCACCTTAAACCCCAATACTCTGACAGTCTTATATGGTTATATTTTTTTGGAGATTGGGGTGGTTGATTTAATTTTGTTTTTGTTAACTAATTTTTTTGACTGAGTTTTGATAAACAAAAACTTGCTTTGGCCCAACAACATCTCCATTATTAGTCAGAGATGGGCAGATGATATCCTTCTCAATCTAAACTCAAGAACAATTTTTATGTGTGGTGGGATGCATAGCCTCTTGTATCAATTGTTATCTGAAGTTCAGCTAGATTACCATAGAGGACACAACACTTTTCTAGCTATTGTACTTCATGGCAAGCAGTTGGTTCATTTCCATTTACTATTCCATTCCAACCTCTTAGACTTTAATCTATTCAGATTTCTTTCTACTAAGTAAAACAGAAGAGGAATGACATAAAAATTATGAAATCATAAAGCAGTATAGCATAATGCATAGCATAAGGGCTAGCATAAGAATTAGGCTTAAAATTCAGTCTCTCACCTACCTTAGCTGTCACAGAGGACAAGTCAATTAAGGTCTCTGGTCTACCAGGCAATTCTCTAAGATTATAAATTGTAGAGGATCAGTTGATTTGCATTAATAGAATGAATTTCTATATCAGTATATGAGATCCAGGAACTACAACCTTCCCTAGGCTCCGTCCCCTAAAAAAAACAATAAACCAAAGGTACCAGACATGATAAAAAATTTACTTTAGAGGGGCCTTTGATGCCCTTCTATTTTTCTTCTCATTTAATGACCACTAAATGTAAACTTCTGTGAGGTCTAGAAATGAAACAAGAATGCTATTATTACTGTTTGTCCTTTGCTCTAGAAGAGGAACAATGGCATCAGGAAGTTGATTTTTGACTTGCATGGAATGAAAGAGGAAAAAGGACTCAGAACTTAGCACAGGATCCAGTATATTGTTGTTCATCTGTTTTTAAATTGTATACAACTCTTCATGACACCAATAGGGGTATTCTTGGAAAAGATATAAAGTGATTTTCCATTTCCTTCTCCAGATCATTTTACAGATGAGGAAACTGAGGCAAACAGTGTTAAGCATCTTGCTGTGTGTCACATAATTAGCCTGCAACCAGGTTTGAATTCATTAAGATCAGTCTTCCTCACTGTAGGCCCAGTACTCTATCCACTGTGCTACCTAGCTGATCCCAGAACATAGTAGACTTGTAATAATAATTGTTGATTAGTTGATTAAATCATAAAGATTTAATATTGAAATTGTTTGGAAGAAGAAATAAAAATTTGTTATAGCAGCAATAATAACTTGTATTCTTCTAACACTTTTTGGTCAATATAACACTTAATACATAGAATCTCATTTGACTATCTCAACATCCTATTTGACTATCATGACAGTGAGAAAGATAGGATAAAGATTGTCATATCTATTTTTTTTTCTTTTTTTCCTTTTTTTTTAATTAAAGCTTTTTATTTGTATAACATATGTATGGGTAGTTCCCCAGCATTGATCTTTACAAAGCTCTCCATTACAACTTTTACCCCCAGTCCCCTCCCCTCCCCTAGGTGGCAGGAAATCCACTACATGTTAATAATGTTGAAATACTTGACAAGTTGTGCAAGAAAAATCCTATCTACAAGAAAAAAAAA
>JAJPUD010031087.1:621-12744 GCA_023553655.1 Myrmecobius fasciatus | reverse complement strand
AAAAAAAAAAAGAAAAAATCATCAGATTTGGCAATTGAGAAATCAGTAACTTGGAGAGAGCAGTTTTGGTTGAATGATAAAGTTAGAAACCAGACTATAGAGAGTTAAGAAGACAGTAAGATGGAAGGAGATGGATGCATCTTAGCCACAAAAAGAAGGAAAGCTGTAGGATGATAGCTAATGGTAATGAACAGATCAAGTGAGAGCTGTTTGAGGATGGGGGGAGTATAGGAATGTTTATAGCAAATAGGAAGTATAGAAGAGAAGAGATTTAAGATAATATGATAGGGGGGGCAGTCTATTGGAGGAGATGGGTTGGAATGGGACCATTTCTCCATGTAGTTAGCTTTGGCAAGGAGAGTGCCTTCATCTTCAAGGGAGTGAAGGAAGAAATACTGGCAGAAGGCATTTGGGTAGTGTGAGCTGAGGAAGAAGGAAAAGAGGAAACTCAATGAATGTCTTCAAAACTTCAGTGAAATAAGAGACTGAGAGGATGGGGAGGGGAAGTTCTAGAAGATTTGAGGAAGGATAAAAAAGTGTGATAGCAGAAGATAATGAGAATAATTCAAGGCTGAAGTTTAGCAGGACAAGATAAGCTATAGAATAAGGGAGGCAAGGAACCTGGGAGAAGAGAGTTGAATTGGATCAATTTGGGAAAGGGAGGAGGAGAGTGTGGATAGTGCAGTGTAATAACCTGGGAAAGAACATAGGGGTGAAGAGAATGAGGATTATGGTGTAGACAAAGAAAAAGGAAAGCAGAGGGAGAGATTGTGGTCTCTCCCTCACTTTTAAACCCTGCACAGTCTCGCTTCTGAGCTCATTACTCTACCAAAATTGTTCTCTCCAAAGTTGACAGTGATCTCTTACTTGACAAATTTGATGGATAACCTTTCTTCAAATCTCATTCCTCTTCATTTCTCCATAGCATTTTACAGAATACCTAATTTTCTGGATACTCTTTCTTTTTCTTTTTTTCTTTTTTTGGATTTCTATGATATTGTCTTTACTTGGTTCTCAATGAACATTTATTGAAATATTTATTGAAATTTTGGCAAAAAAATTATTTTATGTATTCACTGATTATCCAGAATTATTCTTAGTTTCTTGATATTTAATGCCTTGCACATTGTAGGCATTTTATAGGAATTTGCAGGAGTGAATAGAGATGTTTTTTTTTAAATTTTAATTAAAAAATCTTTTTTTATTTAAAAATGAGCATAATAATATTTGAATCTCCCAATTCACACAGTGAAGAAATCATTTTGTAAATCTTGAGCTGTTATGAAAAATCATTCTTGATATCATTAGATGGAAGCAATTTAGAAAAAAAAAAACACCGAAGCAAATGAAGAAAATAAAGACCCAGCCCTTTGAGTATGTCCCATTTATATCTATTCCATTGTGAGCATTTCTTCTGTGCCTGATAATTCATGGCTCACCAACCCCAGAGAGTTCAAGATTTTATTTTCCCGGCAGAGAAAAGAGATTTTCTGGGAATAATAAGATATTCCCAGTGTGTTAGGAAAATATGTCTCCAAAGGGACATCTCTGTATGCTTTTGGGGAAGGACTAAGCAGCATCTTTATCTCTATTACCATGCAAAATCTGGCGCCAATTTTGAGTTTTGACTCATAAACATTTTATTTTTGTTGGGAATTCAGGATAGATGGGATGATGAGGATTATCATAGTATGTTAAGCTTACTTGTAGGTGTATCACTGTTATTTTACTTTAATATTTAAAAGTTGTTTTACTCAGAAATTAGTGGCCATATCAAATACCTTACGTTCCTTAAAATGAAAGTGCATATACAGAAATGCAGAGCAAGAATATAGTGATTATGGTGGTAAGAATTCTTTACTTGCTTCATAAATTTAATTGTTTACTTACTGATTAACTAGCTGCCTTATAGGTGGACAGGGCTTCCTGGAAGTGCTGATTGTTGTCACTCTTACTGTTTTTATTGTTATTAGTTCAGAAAATATCTTTAGTCACATTCTCAGAGATCACTGGTTGGTTTAAATTTTAAATTAATCCAGGCCCTGCTAATTGCCAGGTAAGGTGCAAGGCTGGTCCCCTGCTGGGAAACAGGTGTGTTCTCCATCATAGCAGCTCCCCCTGACGTAGCTATTCCTGGTGTCACCAAGCACTCCATTTCCATAGTTCCTTCTGTGTCATGCTTTCTATACCACAGGGGCTCATCTCCATGCACCTGTGTCAAAATGGAAAAAAACCAGAAGCTTACACATACCCTTGAATTGCAAAAACAACAACAACAATAATAGCTTCTCTGCTTGTGATATTTACATAATCCTGGTATCAGAGATTCTGGTGTTTTTATTAGTGTCAGATAACCTTGCAAAGAATTTTAGCTGCATTTATTCTTTGCCCCCACTCTACTTTACCCCTAAAGTATAAATAAAAATTTAACAACACTTTCTCCTACTGGCTTTTTGGATTTTATTTTGATTTTTATATTTAAAAAATTAGTAAGGTTACTAATTAAGATGGCATATTCCCTGCCTACTAAACCTCCTGTTTTCTTTTAAAAGCATAATAAGTATTAAGTAAAATGAGTTAAGGGACTATAAAAACCTTAGGCATCTAAATAACTCTTATGTAATAGTATATTTTAAGTATTAAAATGAGGTTACTTTAAACACTTTATACAATTAGAAGAAGCATATAGAGCTTGTCTGAATTGTAACACATTCCAAGTGAGAGGTTTCACTGTATTAATGGAAGGCTGTTCCTTCTTTGGATCAGTGTACTGTGTGGATTGTTATTTAATCTCTGTCTCCTCCAAATGAAAAATAATCTTTATTTGGGGCCTCCAGGCCTGTCCTGATATCTCCATTATTAAGCTTTAACCTCTGGCTTATAAATAGCACTTATATAGTGCCTTAAAGTTTATGAATCATTTTTCCGTACAGCAACCTTGTGAGAGGAAGTTCAAGTATCATCAGTCCCATTTTGCCAATGAGAAAATAGGGGAGAGCTCAGATTCAAATTTAATTTCTCTTTCAACTACACCATGCTAACTGGCATTAAGATATTATAATTTCTGCCAACTTTGTGGGCTGATTGAGCCCATGCTTCTATAATATAGTATACTATTCCATAGAGTTTCTCTCATTCATTTCAATATTTTTATCTATGATTTCAGTTATATCTGTAAGTATACTGTTCCATACAGTTTCTCTCATTCATTTCAATATTTTTATCTGTGATTTCAGTTATATCTGTACATCCTCCACTGGTAAAGATTGTAACCCATCCATGCCTCATCTTTTGTGATTCTTGTCCATGAGATTTTATAAATCCCCACCACTCTCAGAAGTGGTGGTGGGGAGTTTGATATTGCACTCTTAAAGAAATTGAACTTAGCAAACACCAAGTACAATGAGCATTTCCATCTATAAAGCAAAATAGAAAAAGAGCAGCCATGAATTTGTGAAAGAGTTTTCAGTTTGCTTCTCCTTCCAAGTATACAAAAATTCAACATGTTTTTTCCAAAGCTGTCTGGCTTGCCTATGTTTACTACTGACCTTTCTTCTGTTCTTCGCTATGCATTTAAAAATGCTTCAGTGACCATCTTTTTTTTTTAAATTTTATTTTATTTGCATAACATATGTGTGGGTAATTCTTCAACAATAACCCTTACATAGCTTTCTGTTACAATTTTTTCCCCCCAACTTCCCCACCCCTTCCCTAGATGGCAGGATATCCACTACATGTTAATTATGTTAAAATATTGGCAAATCGAATATATGTATACATATTTCCAAAGTTATCATTGTTGTGCAAGAAAAATCTTATCTACATAAACGATATATATCAGATAAAGGAAACACAATGTAAGCAAACATCAATCAAGGAGTATGAGAATGTTATGTTGTGGTCCACATTTCGCATCCCTCTCTCTGGGTGTATATGGCTTTCTTCAGTGAACAATTGGAGGTGGTTTGAAACATATCATTGTTGAAGAGAGCCATGTCCATCAGAATTAATTGCAGTGACCATTTTTTAAAAAATTTTCTTCTTTCTTTTTTTTTCACTTGTTAACCCTATCACTAGCTCTACTCCCTTGCAATTCCCTGCCTCCCCTTAAAAGAAAATAAGATAGGACTCTCTTTTCAAACAAATAATCAAGCAAAACAGATTCCCATACTGTCTATGCTCTATATCTTGAATCCATCACTTCACTGCCAGGAAAAGATAGCATGCTTCAGCTTCAATTCTCTGGAATCTTGATAGTTCATTGCATTGACCACTTAACGGTATTTTTGAATTATTTTATTTTACAATGTTGTCTTTATATAAATTGTTCTCCTGGTTTTGATCACTTCAATCTGCATCAATTCATTATGGTCTAACAAGGTTTGTCTGATACCAGTCCTTTGGTCATTTCCATTGACTAACCCATTTATCAGTCATTCAATATCTCCTTAATTTCTAGTTCCCTGTCACTCTAAAAGCAATTGTTATAAATACTTTTAAGCATATGAGTCCTTTTTCTTTTTCTTTGATCTTTTTGGGGTATAGGCATATCAGTTCTTATTGTTAGATCAAAGGGAACACAAAGACTTTTGGAGTATAGTTCTAAATTGCTTTCCAAAAATTCACAGATTTATCAACAATGTGCCAGTTTTCCCACCCCCCTTCAAAAAGTTACTTTCCTATATTATTTTGCCAATTTTATTGATATAAAGTAGAATGTCATTGTTATTTTAATTTATACTTCTCTAATTATTAGTGTTTTAGAGCATTTTTTCATGTCTATTGATAGATTTTTTTAACTTTGAGAATTACTTGTTCATATTATTTGGCAATTTTTTTGTGTGTGAAGAAATGTCCAGTTTCCTTATATGTTTTTGGTATCAGACTTTTATTGAAGAATTTAAAAAAAAAACACTCCACCATCTTCCAATCACTTAACTGTTTCCTTTTAGATTTTAACTGCATTAATTTTGTTGTATAAAAGCTTTATTTTTATGTGTTTATGTTTTATTTAAAACAATATTTTCTTATCCTCTTTTTTCTCTGTTTGGTCATTAAATCTTCTCCTATCCTTAGTTATGATAAACATTTACTTGTTTCCTTCTCTAATTTGCTTGTATTATGGCCTTTATAGTTAAAATCATGAATTTATTTGAACTTTATTGGTATATGGTATGGGATATTGGTATAAACTTAATTTTAGCAAGGTTGTTTTCTAGTTTTCCAGGAAACTTTTATTGAATAATAAATACCTTGCCTACTTTTGGAATGGGCAGGAGCTGGGGTTTTTAGTTTATTAAATATTATGCTACTATGTTTATTTCTGTATATTGTGCATTTAATATGTTCTACTGACCAACTTCTTTACTCTTGAGCCAAATAGTTTCAATAATTACCAATTTATAGTATAGATTGAAATTTGGTACTGCTGAGACCCCTTCCATCCCCCCTTTGAATTATTTCCCTTGAGATTCTCAGCCTTTTGCTCTTCTAGATGCATTTTGTTACTTTATTTTTTGATCTTTTTAAAGTGATCATTTTGAAATTCAAAACTAAAGAATAAAAAAAATTGTTCCAAAGATTACACTATTAATTTTACCACAGCTTTTAATATTACTGGTTATGTATTGCTTTAGACCCTTTCTGTTATTCACTTTTCCTTGCTACATGAAGCTGGTGGGAAGAGCAAAACAACTAAACTATTCTAGATCTTCCAGCTCTCAGTGACATTTCTGTCTATTCTGT
This sequence comes from Myrmecobius fasciatus, assembly GCA_023553655.1. Lineage (NCBI taxonomy): Eukaryota > Metazoa > Chordata > Mammalia > Dasyuromorphia > Myrmecobiidae > Myrmecobius > Myrmecobius fasciatus. Next base: position 6,999 of record JAJPUD010031087.1, on the reverse strand, counting down.
AGAATTAGACTGAAATCTAAAACCTCAATGACAGTTTTTCTGTTTAAGGGCAGGCAAACTAGAATGGCAAGTTCAGACAGTGCAAAAAGAGAGGGGACTAGTGTCAGATGAATCACTTTTGAGGCAATTGATTTACTTAAGGCACACCAGAAATGGAGTATCACTTTTCTCTTCCCCCTCTAAATTTCATTTCCAATTCACAACATTATTTTTTTTTCTGTTAATTTCCTTCCTTCACTTTTGTTTTTCAGAATTCCTGTCAAGATCATTTACTATCCTAAAACATCCTTCCCAGGACTTCTCTTTATACTCCAGATGCTTTTCTGAATAATTCTCCACAATCTTCCAATTTAGCTTCTTTTTTCCTTGTCTCTCTCAGTTAACATTAGCTCCTGTTCACCCTCCCAGTTAAGTCTCTTCTTGCTGTTGTCTTGGCTCTTCTCATAAAGATAAGTTGGAGCTTCTGTTCTCTTCAGTCTTGTGAAACCATTCTCTTCAGGGGCTGCCAAGGAGACTAGTCTTCACATCTCTTCCTGTGGTATGATCCAGCTTCAGCATCCATACTATTAGTGTTTAATAAATAAATAGTAATTATTTGTGAAGAAGTCCTTTCCCATTTCTTTCTTTGGGAATTGACACTACATTTCCTCTATAAACATTGTCTTCTGGATAAGCTTGTACTCTGTTGGTAATCCATAAATGCTAAGATGCATTTTAGATGTAATTTATATTCACAGAAGTTTACATAGTGCATTATTTAGGCAGTTCAGCACCAAGGAGAGTGATTATTTGCTTTCTTTTGGGTTCAAGGTCAGTGGAGGATTTGCTATGTGTAGGCCTCTGCTATGCTGTTGGCAAGATGTAATTTTTCCATAATAGATGGAAAGCCAAACCCTGTATAAACACACTTTAATAATGGTGAAAGCACTGGCATAGCCTTACAGAGAGGAAATATTAAAGTTCATATTCCCGTAGCTTAGGCTTAATTGAAGCAAATAGTTTAGGTATTTAAATGTGGGTTGTTTCTTTATATATATGTATATTTATATATATATATATATGTATATACATACACATATATATTCCTTAGTATTTATGCACATGCCTCACTCTTCAACAAATATATCTTTAACTGTCTTTCTTACAGTTTCACTTAGTCTCTGTCTCATCACCAAATTCTTGGGGCATATTTACAACATTCTGTGTGACCCTTTGGAAATTTTTGTCCTTGTATCTCAGCATCCATTCCTCTGGCTGTCTCTAGGGTTTAGCCATACCGCTCTTTCACTGCCTGGCAGTTCACTAAAAGAATGACCTGAGGTGCTCATTTGTGATACAGGCAGATCTATCTGCATAAAAAAACTATCCAAGCCAACTCAGGGCAGTCTGGAGCATGATTTTCTGGGCAGCCCCAAAGCCCTACACTTTCAGTTGCAAGGATTGCTAGCCAGCTAGTACATCTGGTGCCTAGTATGCACCGTGCACCCTGTGGCCACTCAATAAATGTCAGTTGATATGGAAATGCTGACTAGAATGAAAGGGATTGGAAAAGTTATTAACACTCAGAGGCAAAGCATCTTTTTATGCGTCTGTGTGAGAGAAAAAGGATTCTTTTTCATTCTCATTTCCTATCTATATGTTTCAGCCTCCTTGCCACTTTAAGTGTATGATGAACCTCTCTTAAGGCAACAGAAGTCAGATTAAATCTCTTCAAGGAACAGTAGAATTGCTGGGTCTTTTCTCCCATGCAATAATAAGAGTCTTTTGAGTTTTTTCTGGACTATCCTTTCAAGCATCTGGAATAGGGCTTTGGGACAGATGCCTGAAACCTCCCAGTAGCCCTCATTAGAAAATTTCATACAAAGAGTGCTTCTAAGAGTTGCTGAGTTAATAGAGTCAAAGTACTTTCTGATCTTCAGTAAAAATGTCATATATTGTGTTATTTTAGAGGGTCTGTATATAGAGTTGAATGTGCTGACAGGCTAAAGCAGAGATGGAGTGTGAATCAATAAAGTAGCTGAGGTTGGGCCAAATCCTCTTATTCCCGCATTCTTTAGACCATTTAAACTTTTCCTTCAGCTTCTCCCACTGGGAAGACAGTAGGTTCTCTGTTTTAAGACTGATATTTTTTTGTTTCCCATTTATTTATAGCTCTTAGTCATGTTTTGAAGCTTTTAATTGGCTGAGATATATCCCTTGTATTTCAGAATTCACTAAACAGGGTTCAGGTGGGAAGGTAGTTGGTAAGCTTTGATTTTAGTCAATACAATCAGAGGAACTAGGTTTTATTTGGGATTCAAAGCTCTCTGTATTTTATCCCTAACCTATTTTTTGTCTTGTTTCTTACTATTCTCCCTCCCCCTGTAGTAAAACCATATTGGACTATTTGTGTTTCTCATGACCTAACACACAGGATTCTCATCTTTTTGTCCTTTATCAAACTGTTATCTCTCTATAGAAAGCTCTCCTCCTCTTGCATTGTTCAGATCTGTCTTTCAATTTCTGCCAATACTTTGGTGTTTGTCCTTCTTGCTTGAAGAGGAATGAAATGATGTCCTGATGTTGGGGGTCAATGTATAGTGTATCCACATGTGGCTGATCAGAACAATAGGAAATTGGAAGACTATCACAGATGGAACACGATGTTGGGTTATGGTTAGAATTAGACTTGGGTTAGGGTGAGGGGTTAGGATTAGGATTAGAGTCAGGAGTAAGACTTTTAGGTTTAGGGTTAGGGTTATAATTGGGAGGCATTTAGGGTAGGGTTGGAGTTAAAGCCAGGAATCAAGAGGCATTTAGGCTTAGGGTTACAATCAGGAGGCATTTAGGGTAGGGTTGGTGTTAAAGCCAGGAATCAAGAGGCATTTAGGGTTGGGGTTAGAATCGGAAGGCCTTTAGGGTTAGGGTTACCTTTAGAGTGGGGAAGGATTTAGGACTAGGTTAGGTTTTGGAGCATGAAGTTGAGAGGCATTTGTGGTTAAGGCTAGTGTTAGGATCAGGAATTGAAAGACAAGTTTAGGGTTTGGGGGGGAAATATCTCTAAATTTGCACATCTGATATTTCTTTTGACGTGACACAATTCTGCTTTGGTTTCAGAGCATAGTGTTTTCTTTGGTGCAGGCATATCATTCTACTGGATCTTGTTCCAGACTGTCTCCCATGTGTCATAATCAATACCAAATTTCTTCAGATAGATCTTGAGACTCTCCTTGTATTGCTTTTTTTAATTACCTTATGTGAGATCTTTTAAGGAATTTTTGAAATTCCATCTTTTATATAAAGCTTTTTCTGACTCTTTGGTCAGCAGTAATCTCCCTCATCTTTGAACTAACTTTTATCCCTTGAGGTAGTAGGAACCATGCTTTTTTTTAATAATAGCTTTTTATTTTTCCAAATACATGCAAAGATAGTTTTCAACATTCACCTTTGCAAAACCATTTGATACAAAGTTTTCTCTCTCCCTCTCCTATGCAGCAAGCAATCTAATATTGATTAAACATGTTCAGTTCTTCTAAATATATTTCAGAATGTTCTTTTTTATAATTATATCTGTATTACCAAGCCTAGTGTCTTACATGTAGTATTTGTTGAATTACTTCTGTTGTTATAGTCACATTCTCTCTTCAATGCTCTTGATAAATATATATGATTCTCTGAACTATATTGTAAACACCAAAAGGGATGGGATCCTGGTTTGTACATCATTGGATTTTGTGACATTTTATGCAGCTCAGTGCTGCTTGTTCATAGTAGGTCCTTCTTGAATATTTGTCAAATGAATCAATAAACTGAATGAATATATTTTTGTAATTTAACATTTTTATTGCTTTATTAAATATATCACAACAAAGCCACTTTTCCAACATGGTAGATACCAATATATGATTGCTGTTATTAACTGACAACTTTGTTCAAAATTTATAAAATATTTCTCCATGAAAATTTTCCAGATTAGCTTTGACAGTAGTCTTCACAGACAAAATATATGCTTTATTCTTCTTATATCTTTGATTACATGCACTTATATAAAATCTCTATTTTTGTCTCTGTTTCTATATAGGAATAGGACTAATTTTCAGAGATAGCTTGGAAGACAGGTAGATAGTTCTCTTGAGAATCTCATAGATTGGATTTGTGATACTGTGCTACTTGTGCTGTGTACTGGGATACTAATATACTAATATAAACAGAGCCAAGACCAATTGGGTAAGCTTGAGGTGGTCTTCTTTCATGGTGCCATCACTAGTGTGATATATAGATGTCTGTGTAGATGTATGTCCTCCTTACAGATTATTTCAAATGTGTTGAGAGCAAGGACTATTTTCAGCACTGACAAGTCAGGTCTGATGTGACTGGGAGTGGTTGCTTATTATGACCCATCTGCTCAATTGTCTCATTCAGAATTAGTAATTTCTTTGGGTTTAGGCACCTGCCTCCCAGAAGACCCTTTGAAATGAAATGTGTTACCTTGAAGGACAATAGATGAACTCATCATTTACTAGTCAAAAACATTTTAGCTGTTGTTAATTTTTCAGAGCACTTACCTGAAACCTGACTGAGAATTCTAAGGTAAGGGGAGACAGGTAAATTTTGGCAAGGCATTGGGAATTCAAAAAAAAGTAAGATGATGGAGGAGAAGTTAAGAAGTACCACAGGAGGAGAAGTTCAGGTAGCATAGTGGAGAGGCCATATATCTAAGTAAGTGGGGAAAAGGAAATAAACATTCTTTAGTATTTGTGCCATGTGCCAAGAACTGTGATAAGTATTTTGCAAGTAACATTTCATTTGATTCTCACAAAACACTAGGATGTAGATGTTATTATTATCATTTCCATTTTACAGTTGAGGAAACTGAGGCAGTATAAATTAAATGACTTGCCCAGGATCACACACTTAGTAAGTGTCTAGGGCTAGATTTGAATCTTTCTAACTTCCTGAAGGTATCCAAGTAGTATCAGGAAAGTGATAGGTTCGAGTACATAAAAAGCTAAGAATGAGATGGCCTCAGAGGTTCCTTTAAAGTCTTCAAGATGCTTTGATTCTTTGAAATATTAACTAATGGACTATTATATGGAATCTTATAGAAGATGACAAGATAGTTCTGGAACAGAAAAGTTCAGTGATATATTTTTTATTGTTTGTCTAGCTCTTGAACATTTTCAAAGTATGATCATTCTTGCAAGTTATAAAGGATTAGTGTTATTGTTTTTCTGACTTTATAGGTTAGAGAATTGGGGATTATAGAAATTAACTGGTGAACTCCAGGCTAATAATAAATGGAGCCAAGGAGGGATCCAAGATCTGTTGCTTCATTCATTCATTCAATCAACCAGCCAACTTTTATTAAACACCTATTTAATTTATGATGTTATATTGTACTGTGCTAGGCACTAGGGGAGATAAAAGCTTAAATAACATATGGTCATTATACTCATGGAGCAAATAAAGTTTAGTTGGATATCTAATCCCAATTTTTTCCCTTAATATTACATAGTCATTTTTTTTTAACATATGTCTACTATGCTTAGAGTGCTTGGGAACAAAAAAATTAAATATACACCCCCTAGAAAATTTATCTGCCATCTTGGGCTGCTTGTTTGACACCAATTCCCTTTATGTCTTTTTCCCCCAAAACATTTCTAATGAAATGCAATTAAAGGATTATTGTTTTGAAGAAGCTTCTCCTTGAAAACCAGTTAATGAAAACATTGTTTCTATTTAAATGTGATTGAGAGTGGGTCATTTAAACAGTGAGGGTAAATATTGTTTTTACCAGTATATCCTTTTTAGTTAGTAATTTAAGAACTCTTTCCCCTGTAATTGTATATTTGGTATGAGAAAAAGAATTGTTATTATTCAAAATCAACTAGTACTCTTTTGGATTTGCTCCTAAAGTTAGGCAGCTGGGCCTTCCTTCTGGGGGTGGAGCCATGGTGGCGGAGATCAGACAGGAGTCTCTGTAACCTCCTCTAACCTCCCCTCAAACCAACAACATATGAAGCCTCTAGACTGATTCTGAAGCAAAAAAATCCACAATATCTGGAGAACAACACGATTCTAGAAGAAGATACTCTGGAAGAACCTCAAAACAGACCTCACACCTTTAAAAAAATGAATAAAAAACCAAAAAGAGCTCTCACCATAGACAACTTTTATGGAGAGAGGGAAGAACAGACCTCAAATCCTGAGGCCCCTAAAGGTAAAGCAACTCCAGAAAAAGCCCCAAAGAGAGACACAACCTGGTCTCCATGTCACAAGGCTTTCTTTGAAGATTGCATAAAAAATCTTCAAAGAGAGTTAGAAGAAACATGGGGAAACGAAATGAGATCACTGCAAAATAAAATAGAAAAAATGGAAAAAGAATGCAATGAACAAAAA
>JAJPUD010031085.1:0-12747 GCA_023553655.1 Myrmecobius fasciatus | reverse complement strand
TCTTTCTTTCTTTCTTTCTTTCTTTCTTTCTTTCTTTCTTTCTTTCTCTCTATATATCTTTATCTCTCTCTCTTTCTCTCTCTCTCTCTCCACTTCTCTCTCTCTCTCTCTCCCTTCTTCTCTTCCTAGTCTCAACAGGTAGGTAGGTTGGTGGAGGTAGTAGCACTAAGGACAGAATGTCTAATAAATTACAATAAAAAAATTTTTAAAGAGAAGAAAAATAAAACCTACCACTTACATTTTGCTTATGTAGAATGCCCATGTACTATTTTATGCACATTAATTAATAGCTTATTTTCAATTTCTTATTTTATGTTCCTCAAGGTGATTCAAAAATATATATTTTGGTATTATATGAATTTTAAATCTAAGCTAACTGATTTTTCTTTTTCAGAGGTATCTTTTTTTAAAAAAAATTCTTAAAATTTAAAGCTCCTAAATGCTTATTTCTTATCTGTGAACAAATTTTTCATACACCATCTTAGATTTATAAAAGAAAAATAGGGCTTTGTCAGTTACCTGAAAGAACTTAAAATATAAATACAGAGATGAGATCACATTAATGAACCTATTAAAAATAATATAATTAAATAAGTTAAAAGGAATTTTAGTATTACACAAAGACTATGTATGCCATAGAAATTCAGAGAACAAGAAGATCCAGATATGTAAAAAAAAATTGAAAATGGCATTTTGGAGCAGTTAGAACTGCTTCTGAAACTTTTTTTTAAAAAGTAAAGAACTTTGCTCAAAGAGAGAAGCATGTTGTCTGTTTCATCAAGGAAACAATATAAACAGGGAAAAACAGCCAAGAATGGAAATGGCTGAGATAGAGTACAATAATAATAATGTTCAATTGATAATAGAATTCATCTCAGTTTACAATGGTATGCAAAATCAAATAGATAGTGTGGGAACCATATATACAATGTATTGAAATTTGCTTTCTTTTTTATTTTTTATAAAGCTTTTTATTTTCAAAACATATGAACAGATAATTTTTCCACATTGACCCTTGCAAGACTTGTGTTTCACATTTTCCCTTCCTTCCCCCCCACTCCCTACATAAGATGGCAAGAAATCCCATATAGGTTATACATATTAAAATGTATGATAATCCAATATGTGTAAACATATTTATACAGTTCTTTTGTTGTTCAAGAAAGATCAGATGAAACAGGAAAGTAAATGAGTAAGAAAACAAAATGCAAGCAAAACAACAACAAAAAGAGAATGTTAATGTTGTGGTTCACATTCAGTTCCCACAATCATTTTTCTGGGTGTAGATGGTTCTCTTCATCACAAGATCATGGGATCTGGTAACAATCATTGCATTGTTGGAAAGAGTCATGTTCACCAGAATTGATCATCATAAAATATTGATGTTCCCATGTACAATGACCACCAGATTCTGCTCATTTCACTTGGCATCAGTTCATGCAAGCCTCTCCAGGCCTCTCTGAAGTCATCCTGCTGGTTGTTTCTTATAGAAAAATCATATTCCATGACATTCATATGTCATAATTTATTCAGCCATTTTCCAAATGATGAGCATCCATCCAGTTTCCAGTTTCTAGCCATTACAAAAAGGGCTGCCACAAACATTTTTCCCATGTGGGACCCTTTCCTTCCTTTAAAATCTCTTTGGTATACCGGGTCAGTAGAGACACTGCTGGGTCAAAGGGTATGCACAGTTTGATAACTTTTTGAGCATAGCTTTAAATTGCGCTCCAGAATGGTTAGATCCATTCATAGTTCCACCAACAATGTATCAGTGTCCCAGTTTTCCCACATCCCCTCCAACATTCGTCATTATCTTTTACTGTCATCTTAGCCAATCTGACAGGTATGTAGTGGTACCTCAGAGTTGTCCTAATTTCTCTTACCAATAGTGAGTTGGAGCACCTTTTCATATGACTAGAAATGGTTTTAATTTCTTCATCTGAAAATGGTCTGTTCATATTCTCTGACCATTTAACAGTTGGAGAATGGCTTGAATTCTTATAAATTTGAGTCAATTCTCTATATATTTTAGAAATGAGGCCTTTGCCAGAATCCTTAAATGCAAAGATGATTTCCCAATTTATTGCTTCCCTCCAAATCTTGTCTGCATTTTTTTTATTTGTACAAAATTTTAACTGAATATAACCAAAATTATCCATCTGGTTTTCAATTAAGAGTTCCAGTGCTTCTTTGGACACAAATTCCTTCTTTCTCCACAGATGTGAGAGGTAAACTAACCTATGTTCCTCTAATTTGTTTATAATATCACCCTTTTTGTCTAAATCATGAACCCATTTTGACCTTATGTTGGTATGTGGTGTTAGGTGTGGGTCAATGCTGAGTTTCTGGAATTTGTTTTCTTAAGCCATAGGAGATGTTATAGATTCTGGTATATGAGGTAGTCTAAAGTGAGACTTTAATTATTAATACAGCAGAAGCAAATTGCAGAATTATTTACATTTTATGGAAACTTGACTCAGTATCCCACTTAGAAAATAATTTACGATAATTTGGATGTTAATGTATCATTTTATGATCCTCAGCAATTTTTGAAATAAATAAGTTATGGTACTACAAAGATTGCTCCAAATTATTTAATTATCTTAGATTTGTAAAATTATCTACTGGTGATTTGAAAATATGCTATTTTGTTTCTTATCCCATGGAAATTTGAACATATTTTCATTTAAGATGCAATCAATCTATAAAGAAGAATTTATTTTATATGTATTTTGCATCAGACGTTGCACTACAATCTAAGGATAAAAACACAAAGAATGAAGTAATTCCTATAAACAAAGAACTAATAATTTAAGGAAGGAGATAAAGAATTAATCTAAGACTATATATAGCATAAATAATAAGTTTATAAATATGAATATGTGTAGTTAAATATGAGGTAGTTTGGGAGTGAGGGCCTCAGTATTCAAGGAATTAATAAATGTTTCTTAAAGAAAATGGCACTTGAACTACATTTTAAAGGAAGAAAGGGAAGCTTTTATACAGATATGGGTAGGACTGAATTTCAGGTCTGTAAAGTAATTAGTGAAGACTTGAGAGTTAGGATGGTGTGTGTGTGTGGGTGTGTGTGTGGGTGTGAAAAACAGAGAGAATTTCACAGTATTAGAGAATGAATAGTATCCAAAGGAACTACAAAGACAGGTTGAGATGAAGTGATATGGGACTTTAAAAGATAAAAAATAGTAAATAATATTTTATTCTAGAGGCAATAGAAAATAACCCGAAATGATTGAATATGAGAGTGAAATAATAATATCTGCTCTTAAGGAAAAAGTAGTTTGGCAACAATATGCAGATATCTTAGGGGTAATAAGAGAGTCAGGGAAATCTACTGTAATTATCTAAGCAAGAAATTTTGAAGGTGTGAAATGTAGCAATGTGTGAGTGGAGAGAAAAATATATTTTCAAGGTTTGGAAACTGAATGAGGAATCAGGATAATAATAAAGTTACAATAGTGCCTTTCCTAAAAAAAAGAAAGATTGGAAATTGGCATGGTGTGGTAGATAATGATTTCACTCTGGGATTTGTCAAATTTTAGATGCCTCCAGGGAATCCATCTTGAAATGTCCAGTAGGCATTATGTCATTGTGTCTGTGTATGTGTGTAAACATTTAGGCATTTTGATACACACATCCATAAGAACATGCATACATGTATACACTGCATATACATATATATTCATTTGAATAGATGTAATAGTTAAACTCATGCATTAAAACTGGTAAGATTACCAAAGAAACAATATTGATAGAGAAGCAAAGAGTGCTTAACACAGAATTCTCCTGGACACTCACATTTAAGGGGTATTTTATAGTGATGATGAGATATCATTATATCATTGTCATTATCATCATTGTCATCAATAACAACAGAAACAATAGATTGCTACCACAGTAAATTTAAAAAAAATTACTCAATATATTCTCTTCAAAAAGCATTCTGGTAGGCTAAATAAACAAAAATCCCTCAGATCAAAGAGCTTGCTTTCTATTGGAGAGATTATTTATAAGACATAAAAAGTACAAAATAAATATGGATGGACAACTAAATGGTGCATTTGATAGAGCACTGGCACCATAGTCAGGAAGATTTGAGTTCAAATGTGGCCTCAGATACTTAATGTGTGACTCTAGGCAAGTCACTTCACTCCAATTGCCTCATACCCCCAAAAAGTAACTATGAATTGATTTCAGGATAAAAAGAACTAAGAAAAGGATCAATAAAAGATTCTATGTAAGTATAGGTATCTCATCTGAACCTTGTAGAGATCTAGAGGCTCTAGAAGTACAACTGTGTTGGAGGACATGGCAGACAACTATGGGACAAAAGCCCCTTTTATTAATATTAAATATGAACTAGTTATTTGAATAGGTTGCTTTTTGCTTAAAGTTTCAACTCTAATTAACTGTCCCACTTGCAATCTATTTGATTATTTTTTGCCCAAGATTTTTAGTGAGAAAAACTGGAAGAAATGGAATATATAAAAATGTAAGAAAATAACTCACAGAACAAGTATATTAAAATTAGGAAGCAAAACTTTATCTAATATGTTATTCATTTTGACAAATAAAGCATATAATTTTTTTACTGTTTATTTATGTCTAAAGTCTGATAGTAATAGCATCATGTTTCCTAGCTTTATCAACCCACTTACTTTCAAATTCATTATCAAAAGATCTCTTAACACTGCATTCAAACATTGCTCCATTAACTACCAGCCTAGGTTTAAAAAAAAGCCTTTCACCAATTGATAAAAAACAAATATGTGATTTTGGCTTGAATGAATTAAAGGCCATTTTGTCAGATATATTTTAATATCACCTGATATATTTTTCATTCTCTTCAAAGTAAGGTATGTAGAAACAAAGCATATTGCTCTATTACCATGTTTTCAATTGCATTATATTTAAACTTCATCATGTAAATATTCTATTTTATTTGGAATAATAATATTTATTACAGTTGAGAAAACACATTAAATTAAATAATTGAAAGGGAAATGCAGTTTTTACCCTCTTTTTTCTCCTTGTAATAAAACTGATGTTTTTATTTCTTTCTTTTTAAAAAAACTCTTCAGTATCTGTTTTTATATTCTTAATACAAAGACACTTTCTTTTTCATAAAATGTACTTAGAATATTTAAGCCTCCCCTATGCTTATTTCTTTTGTATAAGTTCCATGGACCACTGAGAAAAAAGTAAACTCCCTACTATCTCCATTCAATTTTCTCCAAAGATCTATCATACCTAACTCTTCTAACAATTGGTTTACCTCCCTAGTTTCTTTCTTATTTATTTTGTGGTTTGATTTATCTAATTCTGAGAGAGCAAGGTTGAGATCTCCCACTAGTATCGTTTGGCTATCTATTTCTTCTTGCATCTCTCTTAATTTCTCCCCTAGGAATTTGGATGCTATTGCACTTGGTGCATACATATTTAGTATTGATATTGATATATTATCTGTGGTACCCTTTAATAAAATATAGTTTCCTTCCTTATCTCTTTTGATTAGATCTATCTTTGCTTTTACTTGATCTGAGATAAGGATTGCTACCCCTGCTTTTTTTGTTCACCTGAAACATTCCAGCCTTTTACCTTCATCCTATATGTGTCACTATGTTTTAGATATGTTTCTTATAGACAACATATTGTGGGATTCTGGTTTTTAATCCAGTCTGATATCTGCTTCTGCTTTATGGGAGAGTTCATCCCATTCACATTCACAATTAAAATAACTAATTCTTTATTTCCTGCCATCATATTTACCCAAGATATGTTTTTCCCTTTCCTTTCCCCTTTCTCCCTTCCCCCCTCCTCAGTATTTTGCTTTTGATATCTCCCTCCCCCCTTTTTTTACTCCTTTCCCCTGATTCTATTTTCCCTTCTATTAGTTTATCCCTTTCTTTTCCTCCTTTCCCTCCCACTTCCCTATAGCGAAGGACAAGTTTCTCTGTGAAACCAAAAGTGTCTGATATACACTTTTAGAGCCCAATCTGATGAGAGTAAGATTTACACAATGCTCATCTCCCTCCCTTCTTTCTCTCAAATATATTAGGTTATCTTTGCCTCTTCATGAGATTTTACCTTATTTTTACTTCTTTTTTTAAAAAATCTTATTTTACCACCTTTTCCCTCTTTTCCTCAGTATGATAACCTTTCCCTCTCTAGTTTTTTTTTTTCATATTATCAAAGTAATATCTAATTATGCCCCCAATCTTTAATTATCCCCATAGTAGAAATAAAGTTCTCAAGAGTCCTTTCCTTTTTACCTTTTTATGCTTCTCTTGAGGTCTGTGTTTGTAGGTTGAACTTTTTGTTCAGATCTGGTCTTTTCATTAGAAATTGGTGAAATTCACCTATAGCATTAAATAACCATCTTCTTCCCTGGAGGACAATGCTCATTCTATATGGATAGGTTATTCTTGGCTGTAATCCAAGTTCTTTTGCCTTTCAGAATATCTGGTTCCAGGCCCTTCGATCCTTCAATGTGGAGGCTGACAATGCGTGCGTGATTCTAATTATTGATCCTCGGTATTTGAATTGTTTCTTTCTAGCTGCTAACAGAATCTTTTCCTTGGTGCGATAGTCCTGAAATTTAACCACGATATTCCTTGGGGTTTTCATTTTGGGGTCTCTTTCAGGAGGTGATCGGTGAATTCTTTTAATGGTGATTTTGCCTTCTGATTCTACAATGTCAGGGCAGTTTTCTTTCAGGATTTCCTGGAAGACAGTGTTTAGATTCTTTTTTTCGTCATTGCTTTCAGGAAGTCCAATAATCCTTAGATTGTCTCTCCTAGATCTATTTTCCAAGTAAGTTGTTTTTCCTAGGAGATATTTCATGTTTTCTCCTATTTTTTTCATTTTTTTGTTTTTGTTTGACTGATTCTTGAAGTCTTATTGAGTCATTCACTTGCATTTGTTCAATTCTTATTTTTAAAGTGTTGTTCTCTTCAGTTATTTTTTTAGCTCCTTTTGTAACTGGCCAATTGAATTTTTTGTTCATTGCACTCTTTTTTCACTTCACTAATTTTATTTTTCAGTGCATTATTGTCTATTTCCAATTCATCAATTTTGTTTTTCAGTAAATTGGTGTCTTTATCATATCTCTTTTGGAGGGCTTCTTGCACTGATCTCAGTTTGTTTTCCCATTTATCATCCAGCTCTTTTTTTGATATTCTTCATGCAATCTTCCAGAAAGGCTTTTTGAAAAGGGGACCAGGTTATATCTCCCTTTATGGCTTCCTCTGGATTTACTTTGTCTACAGGTACCTCAGGATCTGGAGTCTGCCTTTCTTTCTCTCCATAAAAGCTGTCTATGGTAAGAGCTCTCTTCTGCTTCTTACTCATTATTTATTTATTTATTTATTTTATTTTTTAAAGCTTGGGGTCTGTGCAAAGCGGAGAAGGGGCGGCTAGCTGTAGTAATTTTCCCTGGGGCAATTCTGCTACTTAACTTCTGGTGCCTGGCTGGTTGGTCTAGGACTTTGTGTTTGCAATGGGTTACAAACTGCCTTTTACAAAAGGCAGATCTGGCAGAGCACCAGCCTGCAATCAGGGCAGAGTGTCCCCAGTGCCTCAGAAACTCTCACCAGCTGTTTTGAGTTTCTGCCAGGCTGAGCCCCGCCCAGTTTCCTATTTCTCCAGGACCCAGGGCAAACTGCTTGCTCTCACTTCTCGCCCCCTCTTCCCGACAGAAACAGTCCTTTATGAAGTTCTTCAAAGGTAACTTCAGCAAACAGAATTTTTTAGTCCAAATATTTCTGGGTTCATTGACTTAAAGATCAGTTCAGAGGCTTATTTTACTGTTGACTTGAGAGAAGGTCCAAGGAGGACACAGAGAGTCTCTCACTCCGCCATCCTGGCTCCACCCCTATCCCCCTATGCTTATTTCTATACGATGTTTAAAACAGCTACCATTATACTTTTATACCTAGGGTAATGAACCCACTAGACATATAGAAACTCCTATAGTCTTCGCATCAACTATATTAACAATAAGATAGTTACTTAATGTTTTATCTTTTATTCTGTTGCTTGGATAACATATAGACATGTTTAATATAAACCAAAGTTCTCAGCCTAATAACTAAATATTTAAAAATGTGTTAATTAATCACTACCAATTAAACAATAATTTTAAATCCAGCAATATTTCTGAACATTTGATTTTAAAAATCTAAATGGAATGTTTAATTTCTGCATTGGTTAATTCTGTACTAAGCCTGATATTATAGAGAATTCTGCTTTTTTTCTTTTAAGTCAATTCACCTGACCCTAATGAGAAAGATTCAGTAAATTTATCAGCATCATCACCACCACCACCACCATCACTACCACTAACATCACTATCAGCATCATTGCCATCATCATCATTACCATCATCATCATCATCGTCAACAATTGTCAACATCTAAAATGAATTAAAATTTAATACAATGGTAGTGACCAATTTTTGACTATTAATTTTTATAATTAGAAACAAAATAAGAACCATTTAAATAAATTTCCACCAGAACACACAGAAGGTTCATCCTTAATTTTCCTGGGCATCTATTGTGCAAAGAAAAAAATGCATTTATGCAATGCATTCATCACTAAAGTTTGTTTTCTTTAAATGTATATCTCAAAGATCTGAATTAACATCACCTATTGCAAATAATTATACCTAAGTAGATAACAATTATTAACAAAGCAATAAGTGACAAGTCCCCATTCAATATTACAAAGAGACCTCAAAATATCCTTGAAAATTTAATTCTTGAATCACAAAATTATCCAAGATATCACTATTGTGTATAAATGCCAAGATAATACATTATTTAAAGTTGTATAATTTTGTACATATTCATGTATACCACAAAATCCCCCAAATGAGTGTTTTCATACACAATGAAAATAGAAGATAAAAGTGAAATATGTATGAAATCTTTTTCTAATCATCTTTTTTATAATCATACAATAATTCAATAATTTCAATTTATTTATTTTTTAAAAGTCTTGCTTCTCTTATTTAACTTTTGAATGATTTTCTGTCCTTTCTTTTCTTTCTTTATTTTTGCTATTATTATTGGTTATGCTTCATTCTATCAATTCATTGTCAATTGAAAACAGACACACTGAAATTCAGAAAGAATCTCCCAGAATCCACTGCAAGGTGGTTATAATGAGCTAATAAGCCTGACTAACACCAAGAACATTGGGGAAAAGGATAGTCAGACACCTAGGGAAGTCAATGATCCATCATGAATCACGGCTATTTGTAGTATATGCTTCTTGCATTCAACTAGCTTTGACAAATAGTAAGATAAGGAATTTTTTTGCTATTGTTTCCACCCAGTACTATTCAGTATTCTTTGGCTTACTCCCCAAAGCTTTCCCTCCCAGAAAGCAACTTAAGGGTAATGAAAAAAATAAATTAAAATTATTGCTTCCTTACAGGCTTTTTTTCAGAGAGACTGCCCCTTTCTCCACTCAATAGAAGCTAAATAACGGCTCTATACATTTGCACTGCACTTTAGGGAACAAATTCACCATCAAGTCAGCTAGGGGATAAATTTCTTCTAAGTGAATACATGTTCACCATAGTTCTATAGAATTTCACACAAGAGTTAATGCAGTCTTAGGCTAGTAAAACTTGTTGCCAGATGTCCTTTTCCCTGGAATGGTTGACAACTTTTTCCTAGAAAGAGTTGGAGGCCTAAGTAATGGAATGTGGAAAGCATTTTGCTTTTTAATTGCACTGAGGAAATGAAAGTTTTGCTATGCAAAGTAACTCAAAATTCTTAGTTCTCTTTTAAGGTATTACAGGAACCTGTCCTAACATGGTTTGACCTTCCCCCCCCCTTTTTTTTAACAGTGGAAGCCTTTTGAATTCCTTCTATTTTGTAAGAATGAACATCATGAAAAAAAATAATACTGCAAAAAATAATAGGCAATTCTGAATAAAAGGTGATTTTATAACTTTACTTCATCTTTTCTATAACAACTAGGATACAGTAGCAGACAAGAAATTGCTTTTCAAGTAATGTAATGAATGCATGCTTTGGGGGAGCCTACAATTCAGAAGCCTAACACTTGCTAATCTGGCCAACTTTTCAAGCCCTTAGACTGGTAATTATTTAGAGATAACTAAAAATATGAGCTTTGTAGCACCATAAGTAGATTACAGGAGAGATTGTTGAAAAGATATCTTCAGATTTTACAGGGACATAGCTTATTTTGGCCCCACATACAAAAGGCAAACATTGGGGTGACTCAATAAATTATAGCTATTGGAATACAGAAGTGGTAAATGTTAGTTCCCCTAAACCTGAAGAATGGAAAATGTCTCTGACCTTGTTTCATAGATTATGGGGAAATAAATGTCAGTAGTATATTCAGTAATGTGCATTCAACATTCTAGGTTGTTCTTGCTTACTATATTCTTACAAATTTGAGCTTATTTTATACTGGATTTTGCTACATTTTATTACCCACTTCTTGCACTTCACTTAAACAAGCATTTGATTTAACACCTTTGACACCATGGGTTTATCTGGTTAAGTGAACACTTGGTCATTGATATTTTGGTGTCCATTAATACTCTCAGGGGAAAAATGGTAGAGTAAAAGTAAGGATATGTCTAAGCTCTCCCAAATTCCTCTCCAGACGTTAAAAAATATGCAAAACAAATTCCTGAGTGGCAGAACCAAGGAAAAGGTGCAGTATAACAATTTTCCCATCCAAGAAAACTTAGAAGGTCAATGTGGGAAAGGTCTGTCTTACTAGGGTGACATTGGAGTGTAGTCAAGCTCAGGTCTTGGGAGCAAATGAATTGTCAATGGTGCTTTTCAAAGTTCTTAGTTCATAGACTGTCAAGGATAATAGGTGAAAAGGAGATTATAGGGAAACCTTTGCTGGAATCGGGTGCAGCATCCTGCTGCATTGCCCATACATGGTGCCAGGTCTCAGTCTTGAATGACGAAGAACACTAGGATAGTAGAGATAGCACCTGCAGGAGAACAATGACATTTGTCACAGATTCAGGGCAAAAAAGAGTGTTTGTGGTCATTTACAGAGTAGAGCATGGACCAGAAAAGCAGTGATCATAACAATCTGGAAGAACTGACAGCTTACAGACCTTCAAAACTAGTCAGCAAACCCCCTCCCCACCTTAAAGTCTGGGAGAGTACATCTCCATATTGGGATTAGGGCCCAACTTTAACATAAAATAAAAATCAAGAAATAAGAACCATCAAAATAATGAATTAAAAGTCAAAAAAGGGAAAATGACAATAAAATAATTTGACCAAAGAGATTTTACCATGAGGACAGGGAAGGTTAAAAAACAAACTTAGAAGATAACAAAGAGAAAACAGCTATATCCAACACCCCATCCCCCAAAAAGCAAATTAGTCATATTCTCAAAAAATAAGGAAAATTGTAAAACAAATTTTAACTTTCAATCTTATTAGTTTCATCTTTGCTTTTCAAAATTTCCAATTCAATTTCAATTTCCAACTCAATTGGACATTTTTAATTTGTTATTTTTCACAGCTTTTTATTATTTTGGTTTGCTTGTTGGGTTATTGGGTTGCATCTTTAATTATTTGATCTGCTCTTTTTTCATATTGTGATGTAAGAATTCGTAGAAATAAAATTTCTCCTAAGAACTGCTTTGGCTTCATCCCACACATTTTGATATGATGTCTTTCTTTTTAATGAAATAATTGATTCTTTCTATGATTTATTCTTTGTCCTATTTCTTCTTCTTTTTTTTTTTTTTTGCTTTTTTGCTTAGGCAATTGGGGTTAAGTGACTTGCCCAGGGTCACACAGCTAAGGAATGTTAAGTGTCTGAGACCAGATTTGAACTCAGGTCTTCCTGACTTCAGGGCTGGTGCTCTATCTACTACGCCACCTAGCTGCCTCTGTCCTATTTCTTCTTTAGGATTCAATTATTCAGTTTACAATTAAGTTTTAGTCATATATGAGAGGCTGAAGATCTTTGCTGTTTACCTGGTGATGCACTGATATTGCCCTGAGGTCCACTGAAAACCCTCTGAAATCTCTGCTACTTATTGCCTGAGGTATTGAGTTGGAGTATGGTTGGTGATGCTGGAGTCTGTAGAGATCTGGACTTATTTGATCTTATTTGGTGACAATAAGATGTCACCATCTTATCTGGTGTTGGGTTGGGGTTTTAGTGCTGGTCTTTGGTATAGTCTGAGGCTTCCATGGTGTTACACTGACATGTACTTTATTCTGAGTGTTGGTGGATTCCTAATTGCCCATAGCTACTCAAGATACATGGTGATTCCAGGAACATAAGATAATTCATGGAACTAGAAGCTGAAGTCTCCCTTAGTTTGTCCAGTTGTTGATGTTCATATTTTCTATCGCCCTGGGACTTAGGATCTTCTTATTTCCTATGGTGGGGCTTGCTGGGAGGATTACAGGAATTTACACTATCCTACCATTTTGACTTCTTTAGAAGCAAAAAAAAATAAAAATCAAATGAGGAAAGTAGAGTAAGAATTGTGGGGAAAATTAGAGTGATATGAAAACCTTGAAAAGCAGTAAATGGATTGTTAATTACAGCAAGAAAAAAATTAAAAAACAAAATAGGCTAATTGGTAAAAGACACAAAAATCTGTTCAAGAGACAAACTCCTTAAAATGAAAAATTGGTCAAATGGGAAAAAAGTGTTTAAAGATTCCCTGAGGAGTGATTTTTCAAAAAGTTT
>JAJPUD010031083.1:0-12749 GCA_023553655.1 Myrmecobius fasciatus | reverse complement strand
TTCCTTCCTTCCTTCCTTCCTTCCTTCCTTCCTTCCTTCCTTCCTTCTTTCCTTCCTTCTATCCTTCCTCTCTCCCTTCCTTCATTCCTTTTTTTTCTTCCATCCCTCCATCCCTTCTACCCTATCCTTCTGCATGGACAAGGAAACCTAGCACACCATTGGTCTTTAATGAGCCTTCGATGAATGTATTCAGTCGGAAGATCATTTGTGTCTTGTGCCTGCCTGACCTGAGCCTCCCTGATGCAGCGGGCCCCCTTGCCAGATCCATCATCATCATTTCCCGGACATTTGTCAGTGGTCCTGCCTATCTCTGCAGCCACCAGTATGACCATCCTAGGTGTCTAAGTCCCACACATCTGTTTGGCTGTGATAGTGACTTGGGTGTCTGGTTCAGAGGAAACCAACCAAGCAGAGCCAAGCCTTCCATTACCCAAGGAAATATGAGCTGCTAGAAGCTAAAAATAAATCAGCAAAATAAAATTGTGGGGTGAAAGGCACGCCTGGGCCTAGGCCCAAGTGGGCACAGAATATTTCTACTGAGATTTATTCCTTCTGTTTTTGCAAAGATGAACACAGGGAAAAGGTAGCAGCAAAATGCTGTGCTTTGATGGTGGAAAACAACAACAGGATGAATTCCCAGGGATGCTGAGGAAGTTACCTGATTTCCCCAGCACCAAGGGAGGAGAAAATGGAGGTGATTTCTCCTTCACCTTTAAGAAATACAGAAGATCCTAGATTCACAGCTCAGAAAAACATCAAAGGCCATCTTGGCTAAGTTCTTTATTTTATAATTGAGCAACTGAGAACAAGAGGTAAAATGATTTATTCAGGCTCACCCAGTTGGAGGTAGCTGAGTCAGGGTTTTAATCCAGCCAATTCTGCAGTGAATTCATAAATATTATTATTATTATTTTTAAAGATACTGATGAAGTGTGAGTTATAAAGCTGATCGAATCTCACAGGACGGTCAGTTTCCCAGTAAGGAGGTTTCTGGGAGCGTGATCATAGTGGAGTGAAGTCCAAGGAACACAGCTAGTGGGAAACTTTCAAGCTTTATAAGTATTTCTGAGATAATATGTGTGTAATGAGAGAGAGAGACCGGGGAGCCCAGTCCATCTGAGTGTGCTTTGAATGCCAAGCTCAAAGCAGTCTTCATGTGGAATGTTCTGTATTGTAAGTGGCTCTGGTCTGCTAGCCACAGGAGGAAGAGGAAGCTTTTCAATTGGCAGAGTAGTTGGAACTGGGGCCATTTGAAAGGCACTATTCTCACCAGAATGAGTGTGTTGTGGGTAGAGCCCTTGACATGGAGTCAGGGAGACCTGAATTCTAATCCAGCCACATACATTTTATCAGTGTAAAGATTACTTAATTTCTGTCTGCCTCAGTTTCCTCATTTGTAAAATCCACCTTGCAGGGTTGTTAGGATTATTATATCATGAGGATCAGTGATATAATGATATTGTTATAATTATGTTATAGGATCAACGAAATAATTGGGAAGTTGGTATATAGTAGGTACTTTGTAAATGCTTATTCCTTCTATCCCCACCTTTAGGGAGATTTCTTCTGGTAATGTTCCAGAGAGAGAAGACAGGGCTAAAAGATCAGGGAACTCAGGATTTCCCATTTAAGGTTGTCATATGACTTGTAAATATAGATTCTGCTCTTTGCCCAGAATTTATTCTTTGGTTTTAAGTAAAGGTAATAGGAGGATACAACTTTGTGCCTTTTGAAACATCGGGAGTCTGGACTCCAGGTAGAACTGGGAATGGAGCAAATGCTTGGGTTGAAACCAGTTAAATCGATGTTGAGGTTTCTGGCACTCCACCCACTGAGAGCTGAGAAGAGGGCTCATCTGACATTGATGCCGAAGGGGGGCTGGTAGGACTGATGCTGTGGAAGAACTTTGTTCAGCCTGAACCCAAGCTCCCCAAAGAGTGAGGGGATCGAGATGTTGAGGGGAAGTGTTTGTACTTTGCTAATACTATGTCCTCGAAGTAACTACCCCTCAAGAAAAAACTAGTGTTATTTCTAAAGTGGAAGGGTGGTCTTCATCACGTTGGGGGAAATTTGCCAGAATGAGAGGGAGTCAATATCGTTATATTATATTATACTTAAATTATGATTTCTCTCATGTTAATAACCAATTATTAATCGAGATTAAGATTTTTCGTTC
Organism: Myrmecobius fasciatus; assembly: GCA_023553655.1. Classification (NCBI taxonomy): domain Eukaryota; kingdom Metazoa; phylum Chordata; class Mammalia; order Dasyuromorphia; family Myrmecobiidae; genus Myrmecobius; species Myrmecobius fasciatus. The sequence continues at coordinate 10,573 of JAJPUD010031083.1, read as the reverse complement.
TCCATTTCCTCATTCAGAAATAAATCTGTAGGTTATTCAACGAGTACTTGTGAAGGACATTGCTGATAGAGCAGATTGTCTGAATCCTCTGGGGATAAGTTTTTTGCCCCACCGAATTTGAAGACCCTACAAGAATGATACATTCTAGATGGAATCCCTAATTCATTCATTCATTCATTACAGATTAGATGGAGGATGGATCCTTTTATATACATTGCCCAAGATAGGATAGTCTGGTTTGAGGGGAGTGTCTCTTTGTTCATAAAATCAGAGTAAAATACTCAGACCTTCTTTAAAATGTATAAAAATATATTTATATATTGAAATATATAATATTCATTCTCTCATTAATTGTTAACCAATCAGAATTGATTGCTGCCTGTCAGGAAAACCCACTCTTCCAAGAGTATAAAACCATCAAAAGGCTCCCAATGAAGAGTTTTTAGTTTATGAGAGAAAGTCAAATGGCCATCCTTTTATTAATCATTTGCAAGCCATAGTTAATAAAATTATTGATTACTCCAATTTTTCATTCATCACTCATATTACATTAATATATTGATATGTCTAATTTATAACAATATAAAATACATATAATATGATATAGATCTATTTGTATACATGTATATGATCATATATGTGTATACATACATATCCACATATATGCATTTTAAAATAACCTTTACATGATACCTTACAATCCCAAGGGGTGGATGTAGCCAATCTTGTTCTTGAAAAGTTTGGGGCAATTGCTACGATGTAAAATACTTTCCAAACTTTAAAGTGCTTCTTATAAACTAGCTGTTATTATTATTTTTACATGTTATATCCCTTTCCCTTCTCTTTCTCCCCTAGAGTAGAATGTAAGCCTCTAGAAGGCAGGGGAATTTTAATTTTTGACTCCTAGCACAGTACCTGGTTTATACGAGAGATTATCGTGAATTTGTTGATTGAATCTAGTTAATCCCCATCACTTTTCATATGAGGAATAGGGTTCCAAGTGGCTAATCAGCTTTCTCAAAGGCCCGTAGAGCATAAGTGGTGGAACCAAGACTTGAATGTTAGCTCACTATAGCCCACCATCTTCCAGAAAGCCAGGTTTCAGTCAGTACCAGGTGGTAGCATTCAATTCAATTCAATTAATTTTTAATTTTTCTTTTTATTGTGATCATAACCACCCACAAAATCAGACAAACAAAATACAATCACCCACAAAACCATAAATGTTGCAGCTGTTTATGTATTGTTTTGTAAAATGTGTAAACAAATATTAATGAAACACTAACAATAACATCTTGACTGTTTTTGGCAGAGACCTCCTGAAGGTAGCTCAGACTACCGAGAGAGTTGATTGTTAAATTTGAGCATTTACATCTGCAACTTTGACAACCGCTACAAATCAAAGTGTGATTTATTGTTTTAGCGATTGCCTAGATCTAAGAAAGTGACACCTGTTGGTTGTGTAGTTCTGGGAAGTCATTTAACTTCCATACCTCAGTTTTCTTATCTATAAACTGAGGATAATAATAGTCCCCATCATAGGGTGTTATTGTGAGTATTGAGACAAAAATGTACTTTGAGGACCTTAAAACTTAATATAAATGGTAGCCACCACCACTGTCATCTGAAAACAGATGTTATATTTCAATATCTATCTAGTTTTCTATCTATCTATCTATCTATCTATCTATCTATCTATCTAGTTTTTTATCTATATCTATATCTATCTCAATACCTCAGTATTGATATGACTTGGAAGACTCTTTATCCCTCAAAGCCTCAGTTTCTTCAACCATAAAATGGTGAGCTGGACTACTTGATCTTTGAGGTATATTCCACCTGAATTAATGCTCCTAAGAGTGTTTTACTTATCTGATAATGCAGAGATGGGTTATTGCATTCAGTTTGAATTCATATAGAGCAGAACAGGGGAAGGAATTGAAATCCCAGCTCTGATTCTGTCTATGCAAGTTACTTTTCCCCTTAGTTTCCCACAGATCTCTCATCCAGAAAAAGAAGGGTTGAACTTTTAGCTCTAAGTCTATGTCCTGACCCTGAATGATCAGCGGTGAGTCCTTGGCCAAACGATCTCCCCTTTGGTATTCCCCACTCTGCAGCCAATCGAGTTCTGTTTATTCATTTCTCATGGAAGAAATGGAACTTGAACTAGACTTTGACACAATGATCTCCTCTTCCTCCTTTAAATGCCCTGAACTTGCTACACCGTGCCTGGGGCATATTAATTAATGACTGCATTAGTGCATGTTGAATTGAATTGACTTAAAGTTTTTCTGATTATTCCAGCTCACAAAGTAACCCTCCAGCCCTTCCTGTCTATCACATGTTCTGGCATTTTGATGATATGGCATCCTGTCAATTAACCCTTAAGAGCTAGAGACTCAGGAAACAGGTCCATGGTCTCCTGGAGGGGAGAAAAGGGCAAGAGGAGAAGGAAAGCAACAGGAACCACTCACTGTGGGGTCTGCAGAACTTGTGGGTGGTATTGGAGTTCAGTAACAGTCTCCATCCTTATTTATTTACCTCCTGCTCAGGTCACCTATCCAATCCATTTTTGGATCCCAGAGCTTCTGGAGCCAGTGTTGCCTCCTTTAAAGCTTTCTTCCTCCTCCCCATGAGAGTTCTTGGTGATGATTGCAATTCCCTCCCCATTGCTGTGGAGCTAACATGCTTAGTCTCCCCAACCCCCATAGCTTCAGATGTTCCCATCACTTCTTAGGATGGGAAGAGCCAGCTGGTCAGGGTTTAGCCCTTATTAGCCAAAAGTTCAGGGGCAACTCCTGGGAGCTTGATGGTAAAGACAGAATTTTGGGGTGATTTTCATCTGACCATCAGGTTTCTATCTCCAGGATCTAAATTCCCCTTGAGGATGTCTTTTGGTATAATATCAACTTCCTTCAAGGCTTAAATCAAATTTTGCTTAGGATCCTATTTCAATCTCTACTTGTTAGTGCCCCATCCACCACAAAATAATGATTTTATATATTTTATATTTACAGGTACATATTTTTTACCCAGTAGAATGTAAGCTCCTTGAGGGAAGGGACTTTTTTTGTGTGTATCTTCTAATCATTTTACTAAGGGTTATCTATCCCTCCTGTGACTGACCTCTCAGCCTGAGTTCCATGGCCATGCTCTTTGTATCTGGTCACATCAGTCACACAATACCTCATCTTCTTGCCATACTACATCATATAGACTTCTCCTTTTACCTCCCCCTCTGGGAAGATTAATTAAATGAATATTATCATTCATTTAATTGTCTCATAGCTCCATACTTTATCCCTGTGGATTCACCCTTCTGTGATCATCACTTCCCAATACCTAATGTGTCCCCATATTAAAACATATATTCCTCAAGTACAGGGCTTAGCACATTTTTTAAGATAATAAAATCTATCCTTGCTATTCATCCATCCATCTATCAATCCATTCATTCTTTGCCACCCTAGGACTTAGCCCTGAATCATACCAAATGTTTAATGGATTTTTGATGAATGAAATGAGACAGGGAAAATATGAATTAAAGACTTTTGTGGTAGTGTTTGATTAAAATATTCAATTGAATAAGCATTTATTTGGCACCAATGAGCCAGGTAAGGATCTAGACATCGTAGAAATGAAACCAACCCAAAATATCTCCTTTGCCCTATCCTTTGAGGGCAAGCCCTATCCTTGCTTTTGTTTTTGTATTTCTAAAACAATACTTAGTTGGTGCTTGATCCTTGGTAGTAAAGACATAAAATTTCTGTGGTGCTTTATGGTTTATGAAACTCTTTACATATGTTACCTCATTTGCTTTGATTTGGTCATCACAATAGCCCTTTGAGGAAGGTGCTATTATGATCTCCATTTGACACATGAGGAAACTGAGGCAGAGAGAGGTTACATGATTTACCCAGGGTCACACAGCAAGTAAGTGACTGAGGCCAGAGAGACTCTGAATCTAATATAACATGAGAGTAGAATATATTAAGGCTCATTTCGATTTTAATGCAAATTTATACTACTGGACATTTTTGGGGGGATTTTTTTTTAGTAGTTTTTTTTTTTATTAAAGCTTCTTATTTGCAAAACATGTGCATGGGTAATTTTCCGACACTGACCCTTGTAAAATTTTCTGTTTCAAATTTTTCCCTCCTTCCCCCCATCCCCTTGCCTAGATGGCAGGTAGTTGATTACATGTTAACTATATTAAAATATATGATAAATCCAATATACGTATACATATTTATACAGTTATCTTGCTGCACAAGAAAAATCAGATCAAGAAAGAAAAAAAAACCTGTGAAGGAAAACAAAATGCAAGCAAACATAAACAGAAAGCATGGAAATGCTATGTTGTAATTCACACTCAGTTCCCACAGGCCTCTCTCTAGGTGTAGATGACTTTCTTCATCGCTGACCCATTGGAACTTATTTGAATCATCTCATTGTTGAAGAGAGCCATGAATTGGATATTTTTATAACTCTGATTCCTACAATGAGTGTTTTACCAGAGCCAGGGCAACCCAAATACTCTAAGGCATCATCAGTCCCTTGACTGAGAGAAGGCTTTGAGGGGAGCCCCTTATTTCTTATCTCAAGCATTAAACTTTTAAAAAGGGAGAGAGAATTGCAGAATATGAAATATGCCGATTAAGGAAGCAGAGGATGTTCCACACTGATCTGGGAGTGACCTTGAATATCATCCAGCCCCCCTTCTTATTTTTCATGTGAAGAATCTCAAGCCAGAGATTTTAGAGGAGCTTTGTGGATTTTGTGGAGAAACATTTTCCCTGCTTTCTGTTTGGTTTTTGGAGGATGACAAGCTTTGCTTCCCAAGTGCACACATGACCCTAGCTTATAGGGCTCTGGGAGCCAGTTTGAACCCTGAATAAGGGAAGGGAGAACAAGTGGATTCAGATGAGCCAAGCTCTAAATGCTGTTGCTATGCCAACTGTCTTTGTTCCCCAGATATTTTGAGCTGAGGATGTGAGATCACCATCAATGCCTGGCTTGGAGACTTAGGCTGGAGTGAGGGCACAAAAAGAAACAAGATAAAAGCCTTTCCCCCAATTTAATGGGTAACCTCTAAACCAAGAGATCCTATGGGATCAAGGGACTATGGGAAAATGGTGGAATAAGGCAGGAAATTACCCAGCTCTCCCAAATTCTTTTTCGAATAACTTAAAACAATGACAAATTGAATTTTAAAGGGACAGAAAAATAAAAAAAGTTGTGTAAAGTAGTCATCCAGCTTAAAGATCTGACTTTAATAATAGGGCGGTAGTCTGATCAGGAGGGTACAAATACAGGCTTTGGGGGCAGCTGTGTCAGGGAAATCTCTGACTTAGGGGAGCCATGAACTATAGGGAAATTGAGAAGCTGATCAGGGGAAGAGTGAAGGGTGTGGAATATATTTCAAACAGCCAAAGGGGCTGCATTTGCAACCAAGAATAACTTACCTAAGCATAATCTTGCAAAGGAAAAGACCAAAACTGAATAGAAAATTTGACTTTTAAATATAAGAATCTGGAGAAACGTAAGTTAAACACGAAAGAGATTTAATAAATTCAAACTTTATTGTGTTATTCAGGAAAATGATATTTGTAACTCCTGAGGATGTTATTACTAGAGTACTAGAAAGAAAGAGAGAAATAGATATACAGATAGAAGACTTGGGTTTGAGTTAATCAGTGATGGAATGATTCTAAAAAATAAAATTAGTAAGGAGAGATAAAATGGAGTACATTATCTCATATGAAAGTCATAAATTGGGGCAGTTAGATGGTGCAGTAAAGTCAAGAGTCAGGAGGATCTGAGTTCAAACCCAGCCTCAGAGACATTTAATATTTCTTTTTCTGTGTGATCCCGGAAAAGTAACTTAATCTCAATTGCCTTGCCAAAAAAAGAGTCATGAATGGAAGAACTTTTACAGAGAACAGGAGCTTGAAATATAGGGGAGCAGTGCAGGGGTCTAATTCTCATCAGATCTGGATTAAAGAGGGAATAAAATATACATCTAGTTGGATATATAAGTCTTCTTAACTTACAGAGAAATAGAAAAGCATGGTGAAAGGACAATGGAGGGACTCTTAGAAGCATGTATGGATTAGGATGGCAGTGGTCAGAAGTAAACTAGATATCTGAGGAGGGATGGGAAGAGAGAGAGGAAAGAAGAGAGAAAGAGAAAGATGAAGAGAGAAAGGATAACTAGAGTGGAAGTTGGAGTAACATAGAAGGAAATACATAACTAGTAGTTATAATACTGAATGTAAGTGGGAAGAACTCACTCATAAAATGGCAAAAGCAGAATGGATCAAAAACTTGAACCCAACAATGTGTTGTTTCTAAGAAATACATTTAAAAATGAGAGGTACACATAGAGTAAAAATAAAGGACTGGAGCAGAATTTATTATGTTTGAGTTGATGTAAAAAAAAAAAACATGGGTAGCAATTATGATCTCAGGCAAAGTTAAATCTAAAATAGATTTTATTAAAAGAGCTAAGCAAGGAAACTGCAATATGTCAAAGGTACCATAGATAAAGGTACCATAGCAATATCAATACTAAACATATAAATGTACCAAATTCTATAGCTTTCAAATTTAGAGCTAGACTTGGAGTCAGGAAGATTTCTTTTCCTGAATTCAAATACAGCCTCAGACACTTATTCTGTGACCCCAGGAAAGTCACTTAACCCTGTTTGCCTCACTTTCCTCATCTGTAAAATAAGGTAAAGAAGGATATGGTGAACCATTGCAATTGTTTTTGCCAAGAAAACCTCAAAAGGGGTCATGAAGAATCAGGCATGACTGAAAAATGACTAAGCAACAACAAATGAATTAAGGTGAAAATAGATAACAAAACCACAATAGTGGGGTATTTCAATCTTCTCTTCTCCAAACTAAATAAACCTAACAACAAATTAATTAGAAAAAATCAAGGAGATGATGAGAATCTAAAATGAGCTAGATATGATAGAATTACTCTATCAGAGTAGAAAGAAATATGCATTATTCTCAATAGCATGTGGTACCTTTAAAAAACAACTGACCAAGTATTAGGGCATAAAAATCTTATAGTTAAATGCAGAAAAGCTGACATATTAAATTCATACTTTTCATGTCATAATCCAATATGATTATGTCTAATAATGAACTATGGAAACAGAATAAAAATTACTTGGAAATCAAGTAATCCAATCTTCATCAGTAAATTGGGTCAAAGAACAAGTTATAAAAGCAATAAATAAATTTATTAAAGAGAATGATAATAAAGAGACAACACACCAAAACTTATGGGATGCAGCAAAAGTAGTAATCAGAGGATAATCTATTTAAATGCTTACATCAATAAAATGGAGAAGAGCAGATCAATGAATTGCCTATGCAATAAAAAAACTAGAAGAAAAAACAATCTAAAAAACTCTAATTAAACATAAATTGGAAACCCTGAAATTTTAAGGTAAGACTAGTAAAATAGAATGTAAGAAAACAGTTGAATTAATAAATGATAATTAACAAATATTAGGAGCCGCTTTTATTAAAAACACAATAAAATAAAAAAAAATTAACATGATTTTTACAAAGAGAGAAAGCAAGATCATAAGTTGCAAAAGTGAAAAAAGTTAATACTGTACTAATGAGGATGAAATTAAAGAAACAATTAGGAGTTATTTAGCTCAATTATATGCTAATACATTGAACAATCTAATTAAAATGAAGAATACTTACAAAAAACAAACCTGCCACATTAACAGAAGAGAAAATGGAATCTCTAAATGAACCTATTGTAGAAAATGAAATTGAACAAATCATAAATGAGCTTCCTAAGAAAAGAACATGAGGATCTGATGTATTTATAAGTGAATTCTACAAAAACTTTAAAGATAAATTAGTTCCAATATTAAATAAATTATTTTGAATAATAAGCAAAGAAAGAATTCTATCAAATTCTTTTTATAAAACAAATATGATGCTGATACCTAAACCAGGAAGAACAAAAACAGAGAAAGAAAAGTAAAGATCAATTTCAGAAATGAATATTGATGCAAAAAATAGACTGCAACAATATATGATAATTATACCTTGTGGGGCAGCTAGGTGGCACAGTGGAGAGAGCACTAGTTCTGAAGTCAGGAGGACCTGAGTTCAAATCTGATCTCAGACACTTAACACTTCCTACTTGTGTGACCCTGGGTGTGTCACTTAACCCCAACTGCCTTAGCAAAAAAAAAAAAAAAATAAATAAAAAAAAAGAAAGAAAGAAAAATAAAAAGAAAAGATATACATTGTGACCAAGTGAGATTTATACTAGGAATGTGGGGTTGGTTAAATATAAAGAAGACTATTAACATAATTGATTATATCAATAATAAATTCATCAAAAATTATATGATTATACCAATAGATGAAAAAAAAAACTTTTAACAAAATACAATGCTCATTCCTACTAAAAACTCTTGAAAACAGAGGTATAAATGGATTTTTTTCCTAAAAGTGTTAAGCATTCAACTAAAACCATCAGCACACATTATCTAGAATGGTGATAAGCTAGAAAGCTTACCAATAAGATAAGGAATGAAGAAGGATGCCCATTATCACCACTATTCAATAGTATGGTAGAAATGCTAGCAATAGCAATAAGAGAAGAAAAAGCAACTCAAGAAATCAAAATGGGGAATGAAGTAATAAAACTATATGTATTTTTGCAGGTGATATGATGATATACTTGGAAAATCCTAGAGATTCAAATTAAAAATTATTTTGAAACAATGAATAATTTTAAATAAAGTAGAAGGATATGAAATAAATCCACAGAAATCAGCATTTGCATGTATTATCAACAAAGCCCCAAAGGAAGAAATATAAGAAATATTTCATTTGAAATAATTGTAGACAATATAAAATACCTGAGAATATACTTCTAATGTGAACTCATGTACTAAATGAACATAATTATATAATACTTTTGATACAAATAAAGTTAGATTTAAGTCACTGAGGAAATATCAATTGTTCATGGGTGGTCTATGCCAGTATAATAAAAATGACATTATAAAAATGACCAAAATGACAATAAATTCATATACTTATTCAGTGTCACTCCAATTAACTCACAAAAATTATTTTATCAAGCTACAAGAAGAACAAAATTCATGTGGAAAAACAAAAGGTCAAGAATATCAAAGGATACGTAAATACGTAAATGAAAGTCTAGCAGTACCAGATCTTAAACTGTGCTATTAGGTGCCAATTATCAAAAATATCTGGTACCGACTAAAACATAGAATGGTGGATGAGTAAAATAAATAGGTAAGCAAATCATAGCAATAGATTATTATGGCAGTCTCATATTTGATAAAACAAAGATCTATGCTTTTGGGATAGAAACTCATTATTTGGTAAAAATTTGCTGGGAAAACTGGAAAGCAATCTGGGAGAAACTAGATGGAGACCAGTATCTTACATGATTCATGATTACATGATATTGTCAAAATGAATATATTATACACTTTTGCTTACCAAAACTGCTAGATCATCACTACAAAGTTTATATTCCACAGAGTTTTTTTTTTAAAAAGGGAAAAGGACCTATTTGTGCAAAAATGTTTATAGTAGTTTTTTGTGGGGGCTAAGAATTGGAATTTGAGGGGATATTTATCAACTGGGGACAGGTTGAACACGTTGTGGTATATTATTGTGATGGAATATTATTGCTCTGTAAAAAGTGATAAATAAGTTGACTTCAGAAAAACCTGAAAAGACTTACATGAAGTGATGTTGAGTGAAGTGAGCAGAACCAGGAGAACATTGTACATAGTAACAGCAATATTGTGAATAGCTGTGAATGACTTAGCTATCTTTAGTACTACAATGATCTGTGACAATATTGATAAAACATGTTATCTACTTCCAGAAAAAGAACTCTTATTGTCTGAATGAATAATATGTTTCATTTTCTGGCTTTCATTTTTTTGTCTTTTTGGACAAAATAATTAATATGGAAATGTTTTATATGATAGCAATATGCATTACTCTTTGATCCAGAAGTGTTTCTACTGTGTTTATATTCCAAAGAGATCTTAAAGGAAAGGGACCCACATGTGCAAAACTGTGGCAGCCCTTTTTGTAGTGGCAAGAAGCTGGAAACTGAATGGATGCCCATCAACTGGAGAATGGCTGAATAAATTATAGTATATGAATGTTATGGAATATTATTGTTCTATGAGAAATGATCAGGAGGATGATTTCAGAGAAGCCTGTAGAGATCTACATGAACTGATGCTAAGTGAAATGGAATCAAGAGATCATTGGATACAGCAACAACAAGATTATACGATGGTCAATTCTGATGGATGTGGCTCTTTTCAACATTGAGATGATTCAGGCTAGTTCCAGTGATCTTGTAATGAAGAGACATCTACCCTCAGAGAGAGGACTATGGGAACTGAGTGTGATCATAACAAAGCATTTTCACTTTTTTTGTTGTGGTTTACTTGCATTTTATTTTTTCTCATTATTTTTTTTCCTTTTTGATCTGATTTTTTCTTGTGAAGCAAGATAATTG
>JAJPUD010031082.1:0-12750 GCA_023553655.1 Myrmecobius fasciatus | reverse complement strand
GGGGATCATCCACAATGGGAGAAGGGGACACAGAGGAGGCCATCCACTGTGGGAGAAGGAGACATGGAGGAGACCATCTATTGTGAGACAAGGGGACATGGAGGAAGCCATCCACTATGAAAGAAGTGGACACGGAGGGGACCATCCACAGTGGGAGAAGGGGACACGGAGGGGATCATCCACTTTGAAAGAAGGGGACATGGAGGGGATCATCCACAGTCGGAGAAGGGGATACAGAGGGGACCATCCACAGTGGGAGAAGGGGACACAGGACCGGCACCATCCTACCAACTGCCATGGAAGAAAGGGACACAGAGGAGACCATCCACTATGGAAGAAGGGGACACGGAGGAGCTGGCACCATGGCACCGTTCGTATTGGAAGAAGGCAAAGAAGGGCCTTAAAGCCAGTCGGGTCAGGGGAGCTGGCGCATCGGACAGGGAGTGATGTGGTCAGACCGGAGCTTTAGGAAGACTGGACGGCTGAGCAGGGGAGCCAGGAGCCAGGGAGAGCTGCAGCAGTCGGGGGAAGGTGAGGAGGGATGGGCCGGGAAAGGGGCCGTGTCTGAAGAGATGAGTTTCAGAAAGGAAACCATGGCAACTTCTGACCTCGGCTGCCCCAGCAGAGACGCACTAAGGGTGAGGATCCTGGAGAGGGACAGACGGAGCAGACAGGCAGGCCCCATGGAGACGGGAGTGTCCAAGGTGCGCCGGCCCAGGAGGAGAGCCGGGCTGGATCTGGGGGGGAGGCCGGTGTGAGAGCATCGGGGCCATGGGCTCAGAGCGGGTCACAGGGCTGCTGGAGCAGAAGCTGGCGGAGGGAGCCCCCAAGGCTGCCAGAGCACATGGACAGGGAGTGCAGCACTAGGGGTCAGGCCCCTGTTGGAGGGGGCTTTGATGGGGCTGCTGTGGCTGCAGAGTTGAGGGGGGACAGCCGGAGCGGGGGCCAGAGGAGGGGCCTGGAGGGCTGGAGAGGGGCCAGGCAGGCCTTGGCAGCTGGCTAAGCGTGGTGCCTGAGGAGGAGACGGTGCCCGAGGAGCCTTTTCCTGAGAGGAGAGGAGATCCAGGGGGACACAGGCCACAGCCTGGCCCACGCAAGCAGGATCAGGGCTGTCCTCCTGGAGCCAGAAGCAGCGGGAGGGCCTCAGAGAAATGTGACCGAGCCCCTCACTGGAGGCCTTCTGGGAGAGGCCGGGGCCCCCGATGTCCCCCAAGCCCTCGTCCCTTCCAGTCCCCTCTGATGCAAGGCGTCATTCAGCCAAGGACGTGCCAGGGCTCGATTCACTTTGGAATGGGAGGCTCGGGAGAGTGCCAGCAGCCTGGGAATGACCTGTGCCCGTGAGGAGCTGGCCATCAGGGCGGGTCTCGGCACCGGGAAGGTCCGGCAGGTGGATCCCTGGAGTGTGAGTCTGCTCAGAAACAACCAGTGTCCTGTCCCAGGATCAGCTCCCAAGGACGGGAGGAAGGGAGAGAGGTGGGGGAACCGGAGGCTGGCCCCTGGGCACAGTCTGTGTGGGACTCCTTCACCGGGCTCGGGGCTTCTCTGTGGGGGGGGCGGGACAGAGTCCGCCTCTTTCAGGAGGTGTGTGTCGGTGCAGGATGCAGTAAACACCCGCTGGAGGCTGGGACCCAAGCTCACCGGGACTGCCGCCAGAGGCAGTGCCCTTGTACCGACACTGTCACCTGTCCCCAAGGGCCTTGTGAACCTGCTCTGGTTTGTGACAAGTTTCCCCTCCTCCGTCCAGGAGTATCTACGTCCTGCGAGGTCTGGGAAGCCTGGGGACAAGGGACCGGACCAGGCTGGGGCCGGGCCACCCCCACAGCCGCTGAAACGCTCTTCAGTGGCTGCTGCAGCCTCCTAGGCCAGGCCAACGTCCAGGTCTCCCAGAAGCCCCCCCTCCTGGGGGGGGGATTCTTGTGATGCAAAGAGAAGGCCTTTAATTAACCCAAAAACCCAAGGCCCAGAAGGAAGTCAGGCGTCAGGGTCGGCAGCAGGGAGAATGGCAGCTGGGTTCCAGCTCTGGCTTTGGGAGCTCAGTGAGCTTGGACACAGCCCTGCCCGTGGCTGTGCCCTCTGGGATCCCTGCCAGCTCTGGGCCCATCAAAACGTGTCCAACCTCTGAACAAGGTTACAATGAATCAGAGACACAGAGAAAAGGGGGAAGGGAGAGAGAGACAGAGAAGGGGGGGAGGGAGAGGAAGGGAGAGAGGGAGCTCTCTGGGTAGATCTGGAGTTGGGGGCCTGGTAGAACCTGGTAGCCTTCTGCTAACAGGAGGAGCTCCTGAGATCCAGAGGGGAAGTCCTAGAGAGTCCATCTGAGAGGGCCCCGGGGCCCCGGGCTCGTCCCTCACCTTCTCGCCTTCCTTCCCTAGGTTTCCTTCGAGGACGTGGATCGTTTGAAAACGCTGGCCGTCACAGAGAACCTGAGGGTCCCTCATTTCCTGCAGGACAGTGATCGGTACATGGAACAGTTACAGAAAATCATGGAGGTGAATGAGCTGACGGACAAGGAGCTCCGAGACCTCATATTCTAACGGCTGACCCGCCCCTGGAGAGCTACGGACCCACACCTGGACTGTGCTGGCGTCAGAAATTTTATGAAAGCAAAGCAGTGATTTATTCCAAGTTTTCGGTGAGGAAGATCTGCAGTATTCAGCAATGTTTTTTAAGTGCGTTAAAATACAAACCTGAAACAGTTTCCCAGAAATGTTTCTTTAAGGGGGGGGAGGATTCACTTTTTGGTCGCCTATTTGGCGGAATAGTTGCCTTCCTCATCGCAAGGCCCGAAGGTTCTAATGCCCGGGCCCAGCCGGGGCCGGCGTTCTACGTTTCTTGTCTAGAGAGAGTTTGTGTGGAGAGACCGGGCTCCAGATGTGCAGCTTTGCTGTGGGATGTCCTGGAGGGCCTCCGTGGAGAGGCCGAGGCAACTCGGGGAGGTTGGTCCCCCAGGAGGAGGTCAAAGGACACTTGCCTCCAATTAACACAAGTGTTCCCCTTCACAGCACCTTCAGCCAGCGGGTCGAGGGTCTTTACTGCTCCTCCGGGGGAGGGGGAGGGATTGATTTTCATACACGGTGTTCAGGAGAGTTCTGCAAGGCCGTGCAGCCTGGAGAGTGAGCAGCGGTGATGGAGCCAGACATTGTCCCGTGCAACTATGTAACCTGGAGAGTGAGCAGCGGTGATGGAGCCAGACATTGTCCTCTGCAACTATGTAACCTGGACAGTGAGCAACGGTGATGGAACCAGACATTGTCCTCTGCAACTATGTAACCTGGAGAGAGAGCAGCGGTGATGGAGCCAGACATTGTCCTGTGCAACTATGTAACCTGTAGAGTGAGCAGCGGTGATGGAGCCAGACATTGTCCCCCATGACTATGTAACCTGGAGAGTGAGCAGCGGTGATGGAGCCAGACATTGTCCTCTGCAACTATGTAACCTGGAGAGTGAGCAGCGGTGATGGAGCCAGACATTGTCCTGTGCAACTATGTAACCTAGAGAGTGAGCAGCAGTGATGGAGCCAGACATTGTCCTGTGCAACTGTGTAACCTGGAGAGTGACATTGTCCCCCATGACTACGTAACCTGGAGATTGGACAGCGTCTAGTCCTGACTTGCTCTCCCGGGCGGGACGATGGGACGAGTGCCCTTTTTCCCAGGACAGGCCCTCAAGGTGATTCCCACTTGGCTGCCGGCCTGGGTTTAGAAGTTTCCCCTTCACAGGCGGAGGTTTCTGCTGGCACAGCCCTTTCTCAGCCACAGGTTGGGGGGATAACAAAAGTGTCCTTTCCTTCTCACCTCAGACTCAACCCACCCCCTCCTCCCTTTGCAAAGCCCCCGTTGCTGCAGCGTAAGCAGGCAGGCCTTCTTTCCCAGCAGCAAAAAGCAAAGGTTAACTTGTCCCGCTTGGGTGAGCACTAAGGAGGGCTGACGCCCGTCTGCTGGTGCCACTGTTTCCATGAGACTCTGCGCCCAGGGAAGAAATCCAGGGGGCCCTCCCTGGCAGAGGAAGGCACCATCGGAGCAGGCCCTTTGGATGAGAAGCTTCATTTTGTGGCCAATAGGATCGGCCTTTGCCAGCCCTCTGTTGTGGCGGGCACCCACAAACCGGGCTCGCCGCAGGGCCATCTCCACTACTCGCAGCGCGCTTTGCTCCCAAATCACTGGGCGCATTCTTACTCCAAGCCACTGTGTGCGTTCAGAAAGAAAATCATCTCTAACTGCTGGGAGGAAATGGGGGGGACGGCGAGCTCAGATCCCGGCAGACCCTTCAAGTCTCTTCAGGTGCTGCTGAAAATGGGAGGAGGAGCCACAGATCTGACCTTAATGGCGTGCGCTTGCCGTAGTGACAGAGGTCATGGAGCCCCTGCCCTCGGCCTTGGGCTGTTCTCCCTCCCAGAAGGCACTGGACTCCGGAAAAAGAGCACCCAAGTTCCCTCGGCTCAACTTTGGCCCGGGATTAAGGAGGAGGGCCGGCTCCCTGAGGAGAAGGGACAAGCGTGGACGGAGTTTGGAAAAGACACCAAGAGGTTCGCCCTGCGTCAGGACGTAGCGTGGCACTCCAGAGACTGGTGTGAGCACTGAGAGGCGCCGTGTGTGGGGGGAATGGTGGGAGGGGGAAGCTGGTCAAGCCATCCTGAAGGCGGCCTTTTAGGAATGGCATCAGCACCCGCAGGCAGCCAATGCTGCAAGGGCGTCATGTCCTGCAAAGATCTGGAGGACGTGGGCTTAGCCGACGTGACATGGGCCACCTTCAGGGCTTTGGAAGAGCTCCCCAGAGGGAGCGGGTCTCCCCTGGGCTGGGGGCCCAGGCCCGTGAAGTCATCCTGGCACCGACCTCAGTCAGAGCTCCAACCGTGCCCGCAGGAGGGACTTTGGGGCGGCTGGCAGGACCTCTGGAGCCAGGAGAGGGACATGCTCGGCACATTGCTGTGGCTTAAGGAGCAGGTACATGGCCGCCCTGGACAGACTCCCCAAGGACGTCGGGCGGCGGGAGCACTTCCCAAAGGCTCCATCATTGGGGCCTCCATGGGTCCCCCAGCTGCCCCTCTTTCTGGAACATCAGACCCCCTTGCACCCCATTCACAACCACAACAGGGAGCTTCCCACCTTACAGGACAGACTGCGACATGGCACAAGTGCGGATGCTAATGACCCGGGACCAGGGGAAACCTCAGGGTGTCTCCCACTCCCCAGCAATAACCTTGCTAATCTCAGAGTTTTACCGAGTAAAGAAGAAAAACCGCAGCAGCCTTAATTTTCTAGCTCGAGCTGAGCGGCAGGAGCCCCTTGGCCTCCGCAGTTTTCAGCAGGCCTTTCCTCCCTCTGCCTTAATGGTTTTCAAAGCAAAATCAGGATCCGCCAGGAGGAGAAAAGCGACTTCTGGATCTCTCCCCCGCGGCGCCCAGACGCGCTCTCACATCGGGGGGGCAGTGAGTCAATGTTTTCAGGTGTTTCTCCACGTGGGAACCTCGTGCTGCCCCTCGAATTCTTAGAACAGACTGTGAACCCCTTGTCATGGCGCCTTGTGCGCCTGAGTCGTGTTCCTCACGTGGCCCCCTGCGTCTCCCCCTGCTTCCGGCTCTGTGCAGGCCTGGAGGAGGATCAAAAAGGGCCCTTCCTGCTGATGATCCGGTCTGATCGCCCCCTTGCCCGCTTTGTTTCATTACCCAGCCTTTCCTCTCACACCTGCCAGTCTTTCCTCCAGTTTCCTTGCGCTTTTGTGCTTTGGGTCAGGCTTTGAAGCAGAATTCTAGAACGTGAGGGGCCGGGTCTAGTCAGCCACCAGGCCGTGGCCCGGCCGGAGCCACAGAGAGTTTGCCCAGGCTCCTGACCCAGGGAAGTCCATCGAGTCTCAGTAAGCTTTGATTTAGCGCCTACTATGTGCCAGGTTGAACATAATTGTTTCCTCCTACGCCTTTGTTACAATGTTTAAAAAACGTGAGGTTTGTTTTGTAAATTTGAGGTTTTCCTAGTGCCCAGCCGGGATTAGACATGAGCTTGATGTTCAGAAATAAACTTCCTGGATGCTACTTCCTCTGAGCCTGTTCTGAATGCGACTCCCCCAAACCCCCAGTCCAGTCATTAAAGTTCTCCCTGGAGAGGAACAACTTCCAGGCAGAGAACACAAAGTGTGCACCGAGCACTTCAGCAGTGATGGGGGGGAGGCGGGCCCCTGTGCCAGTGCTGGGGGGTCTCAGGTGTGCCAGGAACGGGGAGCAAAAGGCCCCCAGGTGTGGAGGCCACTGATGGAGGGCGGAATCTGGGGAGCAGACCTCAGGAAGGGCTGGCCCGAGAGGGCGAGTGGGAGTCAGGGGGAGGGGAAGGGATGGGACATGTGCGAGTGGATGGGTAGCTTTAGCAAGAGGAGGCATTGCAGGGGGCAGAGAATGGAGGCAGAGAGACCGATTTGGAGGCCGCTCCAACCCCTCCAAGCACCGTTAGTGAGAAGGGGGGAGAGAACGGCTTCTTTGGGTACGTTGAGTCCCCAAATTTAGGATAAATAGATGAGGGAATTGTCTGCCTAGAGATCTTGATCCCCACGGGATGGGGGGAGGGGAAGGGAAGGGGACAGTAAAGGAATGGGGAGGGGGCCGACAAGGAGGGACCCGGAGAGGGCTTGAGAGGAGGGGTGTTAACGTGTAAGAGGCAGAAAAGCTCGTGGATGTAGCTGTTGAGATTGTGGGTGATGCCAGAGACGGGGCGCTTGAGGGGACAGTGAGTCCGGCTTCCGAGGGCCCTGGAAGTGGTTTATGACAGTGACGGTCTCACTTGGCCCGGGGTTCTCAGAGGAAGGCGCCCACAGCCCTGGGCCCCCTTAGAGAACGAGCAGATGTTCCCTTTCCACTGTCCAAAGCAGAGATGTCTAGGGAGGCAGGGGAGAGTTTGAGGGTGATGTAGCCTGGTGCTGAGGGGGCAAAGGTCATGGGTTCTGACCTCTTCAGACTTTGGAACCAGTTATGGTGGTTCTGAGAGGGTTCTGCTCCAGCTTGGATGAAGCCTTCCCCAGCCCCTGGCTAAAAGATGGACCGTGATCCTGGGGGGTCGTGGGACTGGCACAGAGGGCAGGAAGCTGCAGAGGGCGAAGGGACAGTGCCAGGGCAGGCCGAGGGAGGCGGCTGCCCCAGCCTTAACTCTTGGTGTATCAGGCAAAATCTTTGGACCCCTCCCCAGAATAATGTGTCTGCTCTCTGCTGAAGGAAGTAATGGTCAGCCCAGCACTTCCTGTGCACCAGGCCCTGCACCAAGGGGGTCACAAGTCTTAGCTCCTTTGATCCTCATTGTGGGGAGAACGGTGGGGGTCCTAAAGGGCCAGCTCAGGCAGGGGCACCAGAACCAGCTTCCTGGACAAGGCCAGGATACAGTGGGGGTACCCAGAGCAACACGGTATAAGGGCAGGGGACGGCCAAGTCAGCTTCCCAAAGACTGATGGGAACCTCCCGGTGCCTCCCCTCAAAGACCCTGCAGGAACCAAAGTGAAAGAGCACCCCGCTATCTCAACCAGAACGACTTTGGACTCCTCCCTTCTGCAGCTGAGCCGCCATGTCTGTGCAGGTGCTGAACAAAAAGGCTCCGATTCTTCCATCTGAACCGACCTTTAGGGTCTCCAGGGAGGCAGTAATGGGCCATAGAAGGGGCTGAGGTGTTCAAGGCTAGGCTCACCCCCACCCCATGCTGAAGGGCTCACTCCCACTGTATACTGAGGGGATCACACAGACCCTTGAGATGGAGGAGGGGTCTGATTCTGAGTCCTGCTGGGGTGCTGGGGCCTTTTGTCAGTCGTCATCCCCAGCTAGAGAGAGGCTTCCCACCTAAGGAGGCAACGCATTGGGAGAGCATCTCATGACAAGCCTGGGGGACCATGGCACATTTCTTGACCTTTCTGTGCCTCAGTTTCCCCCCTGTAAAATGGGAGGGCTGACTTCAGTAGTCTCTAGGATTCCTTCCAGCTCCACTCTCTAATCTTATTCTAGCCCTTGCTACTTATTTTTCTAAAGGTTTCTGTGGATATTTCTATAATAAGGTATGAGACGCAGCCTGGCTCACAGCAGCCAAGGGCACCCTTCCAGGCAGGACCCCTCTGGGAAGATGAGAGGCCAATGGAAAAGGGGCAGCCTTGGTATTTGGCAGGCCCTGAGTGGGGATGAGCCTCCTGGGAGGCCTGGTTTCTGTCCAGCAGCTGAACGTGGGCTTGCCAGCCCAGCTTGCCCCGGGGCTTTCTGCCTGCCACACCAGGGAGACTTTCCCTTCTCTACCCATAGTTTCTTTCCCTCTCCTCTGCCTCTGCCTCTGCCTCTTTCCAAGGCAGCCCAGGGTCTGAGCCCCTTCCAATCCTCTGTCCCCTGGGTCTCCCCTTCAAGGCATCCCAGGAAAGCATCCTTCACCTCCTCCTCCTCCTCCTTCCATCCCTCCAGAATCTCTTCCAGGGCTCCCAGTTCTTCACTGACTCTACACTAAATTACTTCTCTACAAAGCTGATAAAACTTGATGGTGTCCTTTGAGGGATGGAAAACAGCTTGAATTTCTTCTTTGGAGTTTTTAAAAGTCAGACTTCCCTTTATATTTGAGAAATGGGATCTTCATCGGAGAAACTTGCCATAATTTTTTTTTTGCTTCATTGTCTATGGCACCTTTTAGAAAAATTAATTTTCCTGATTATCTCTTTTAATTAGGTTTAATTTTGCCTTTGCTTTGTCTGAGATTATGGTTACTATGCCTACTCTCTCAGGGCAACTGAAGTATAATGGACTTTACTCCAGGCCTTTATTCTGACTCTGTCCCAAGGGTGTTCCACATATACAACATACTATTGGATTCTGGTTTCCAATCCATTCTACTCTCTGCTTCCATTTTATGGGTGAGTGTATCCCATTCACATTTAGTTATGGTCACTGTGTTTTTCTCTTTTTATCCTGTATTTCCTCAGAAGTCAGTCTTGCTTCTGACCATTTTCTCTCCCAGTGTGGCCTCCCCTTGTTACCCCCTTTCTCATGTCTCTTATCCTATCCCCTTCCTATCTCCTTCTGGGTAAGATAAATTGCAATCCCTAGCTGAGTGTGTTTATGTATGTCTCTCTCTTTGAACCAATTCCTTTGAGAGGGAAGGTGCTCTCCTCACCTGCTACTACCACCCATTATTCCTCTCCACTATAAAAACTCTTTCTTTTGTAAGAAAAACTTACCTTTCCCCCTTTCTCCCTGTATCCTTCTTTCTCACCTCTTCACTGTTTGTAGATCATCCCAACACAATCCACTTACACCCGTGTTCTCTATCTAGGTAGATGCTTTCTGACTGTCCTAACAATCATTAAGTTCTTAGAAATGATGTTTCACCTTCTCACCTAGGAATATCAACAGTTTAACTCTATCAGGTCATTTAGGATTTCGCCTTCATCTTTACCTTTTTATGCTTCTTTTGAATCTTGTATTTGAAAGTCAGATTTTCATTTCAGCTCTGGACTTTTCATCAGGAATACTTGTAAGTTCTCCATTTCATTGAATATCCATTTTTCCCCTGAAGGATTATACTCCCATTTTGTTGGGTAGATGATTCTTGGCTGTAATCCTAGCTCCTTTGTCTTCCACAATATCATATTTCAGGCTTTTGGCACCTTAAATGAAGAACCTGCTAAATTGTGTGTCATTTTGACTGAGGCACACCAATATTTCAGTTGTTTCTTTCTGGCCTTTTCCCATATTTTCTCCTAGACCAGGAGTAATATTCCTGGGGGTTTTCACTTTGGGATCTCTTTCAGGAGGTGATTGATAGAAAGATTCTTTCCATTTTTATTTTGCCCTTGGGTTCCAGGATATCAGAACAGTTTTCCATGCTTATTTCTTGCCCTATGATATCTAGGCTCTTTTGTTTTTATCGTAACTTTCAGATAGTCCCATTTTTTTGCTTTATGTAAATATTTTCCTTTTTTCCAATTATAAAACAATTTAAAAACTTGATTTTCATTTGTGAGTTCAAATTTTCTTCCCTCTCTCCCCTTCCCCCTCCCTTAAGAAGATAAGCAATTTGATATTGGTTATATATATGTATGTATATATATGTAGTCTTGTAAAACATTTTCATATTAATGATGCTGTGAAAAAAAAGACCGATCCCACCTCCTTCCCAAAAAATAAGAAAAAGAAACTTTAAAAAAGTCTGCTTTGATCTGCATTCAGACTCATCCTTTCTGTCTCAGGAGGTGGGTAACATTTTTTCATGGTGAGTCTATTAGGGTCCAGTCATTCTTGCATTATCTCCCCTTGATCTCTTTTCCAGTGACATATTCCACTTTTTTTTTTCCTATTTTTTTCATTCTTTTAACTTTGTTTTGTTGTTTCTTGGATCAGGAGGTTGTACTGCACAGTACCAGTGCTGCTGGAGTGATGATCAACTGGAAAACTCACCAATTCTAATCACTATAATTATCCAAGACAATTTCAAAGGATTCATGATGGGGAAAAAAAATGCTCCCGCCCCCCAGAGAGTCCCCCCTGGAGGACTCTGAACGCCGAGTGGAGCATCATTTTCTTGCCTTTTTTTTTTTTTTTTTTTTTTTAATGATACACTGATAAGGAGATGTTTTGCATGATTTCACAGGAATAATGGATTTGTGCTTTCCTTCTCTGTGGGCGGGGATGGCTGGAAGGGAAGGAGACAACCAGGAACTCAAAACTTCGAAAAGAAAAGAGTGTTTAACAATACATTTCTCCCCCAAAATCAGTTTTCCCCCTAAGCAACCCATTTCCAGAGCCACCCATCTGAAATCAGAAGGGAGGCAGGAGGCTGCTCCCCCCAGAGCAGACCTCTCTCAGCAGGGGGGGTCCCCTCCCCCATGCCCTCCCCAGCCTTGACCCCCAGGCCTTGAAAGCCAGCCCAGTGACCCTCAGGGACCGAGGTCAGACTCGGCTAGTCCTGTACCAAGAGAGGAACCTTCAGCCTCCTCCGGCCTCCAGCTTTGGTGCCTTCGAATGGAAGCAGGGCAGGGCTGGCTCAGAGGCAGGGTCTCCCACCAAGGGTCCCCCAGTCTCTGAATCACAGATTTCTGTCAGGCGGCCAGCAGGCAGCGGTCTGTCCTCCAGCCTCTACCTCCTTCCTGCCCACTGGAGGTCGGCGCGCCTCGACCGCATTAGCCCAGGATGGAGGCGGGGGCTGCCGGGGAGCAGTGTCAGCGACTGCTCACTGGCTCAGATCAGGTTGGGGACCCCCGCCCCCCCCTTGTCCCACCTGGGGGAGATCCTGCAGAGATCCTGCATCAGGCCTCCAGAGCAACTGGAGTCCAACCGCCCCATTTTATAGATGGGAAAACTGAGGCTCCATAGGGACCTATCTGCAGGATCCCCGGGTCCCAGGGGGGGCTGAGCAGCTCCAGGGCGGATCTCGGAGCCCCAGGCGGGGGTGGGGGAGGTGAGTGGGTGGGGCTGAATCCCTCCCGTTTGGGTGCTGCCAGTACTAACATGCGACCACTAGGTGGCATCGCAGCGCCAGATCCACAGCCAACTATCAATAGCAGAGGTGACCGTGGCCAAGTCACTTCACTTTTATGTGCCTCCGTTTCCTCAGCCGTAAAATGGGAATAGACCAGAGAAGGAAATGGCAAACTAGTGCAGTCTCTTTGCCAAGGAAACCCCACGTGACGACGCCCCGGGTCCCGCAGAGTGGGGCGCGCCTGAGCCAGAACTGAGGAGGGCACAGTGCTTTCCTTGCCCAGACTCCAAGTTGTCAGCGATCCCATTTTACAGATGTGATCCCCGAGGCTCAGCTCGCGTCTGTTGGAGTGCCCCAGGCATCAGTGCCTGCAGGTTCCCTGGCAGTGTGGCTCAATGGCCGGCTCTGAGAGAGGTCAGGGTGCGCGCCTGCCCAGTCCCATCCCCGCTCCCGTGCTTGCTGCACCCCAGCCTGGACACCCCCCCAGCCGGGCCCCGCGGTACCTCCTCCCCGCCTTGCCTGCCTGCCTGCTTTGGCTGGTCTCCCCTTGCAGATGGGAAGCTCCTCGAGGCTCAGGGCTCAAGCGCCCGGCACACAGCAGGCGCTTAATAAATGTTGATTGTTCGGGCTTGGACCTCTTTTCTTTCTCTTCACCGGCTGGGTGCCGCTTGGAAGGGCTGGCGCTGGTGCCCCCCCCCACCCCGCCCCGGCTGCTCCAGACCAGCGGGAATGAGTCAGCCTCGTCAGCCCCCTTGCACTCCCCGCCCCCCCGCAGCTCGCACCTCGAGCCCAGATTTATCCCTCACTGTATTTTTAGCCTCCCAGTTAGGATCCTCGGAGCCGCCTCTGGGTGGGAAGGGGGCAGCAAGAGCTCAGACCAAACAAGGGCCTCGGGGACTTGAAGAAACTGAGGCAGGGAGGTCGCCGGCAGTAAGCACTGGGACTCAAGTCCTCCTGGCACCCAGATCCCCCCGCCCGGCCCGGCCCGGCCCTGTGCAACCAGAGCACCGGTGGGTTGCCTAGAACCCACATTGAGAAGTGGGGAGTACCCGAGGGCCGGGCCTGCCCCCCTATCCCTTCCTACCTTTCCGCCGGCGGGGGGTGGGGTGGGGGGCGGGGCTGCTGTCTCCCCCACTTGCCTTCCCAGGTCCCAGCTGCCACCGGGCTGAGCCCATCTCAATCCTTCCTTCCCCAGAACCGGCGGCCCCCCCCTCTCCCAATCAGCAAGGGCCCCAGCCTTTAGCACCCTAAAACAGACTCTCCCTGAGGGCAGCAACTTGCCCCTGGTGAGAGCCCCAGCCCAGTGCCAGGCACAGCCTTTGGCGCTTAATAA
>JAJPUD010031081.1:0-12750 GCA_023553655.1 Myrmecobius fasciatus | reverse complement strand
TTTTTCCCTTCACCCCTCCTCAGTACTTTGCTTTTGATGACCCCCTCCCCCAAACAATACTTCACCCTTTAGATCCCCTCCCCCTGTTTTTATTCCTTTCCCCTGATTCTTCTATTTTCCCTTCTATTAGTTTGTCCCTTACTTTTCCTCCTTTTCCTCCCACTTCCCTCTAGCAACAGACAAGTTTCTATGTGAAATCAAGTGTCTGATATACACTTTTAGAGCCCAACCTGATGAAAGTAAGATTTACACAATGCTCATCTCCCTCCCCTATTTCTCTCAATTATATTAGGTTTTCTTTGCCTCTTCAAGAGATTTTACCTTGTTTTTACCTCCTTTTTTTTAGATCTTATTTTACCACTTTTTTCCTCTTTTCCCCAGTATGATAACCTTTCCCCCTCTAGTTTTCTTTTTCATATTATCAGAGTAATATCTAGTTAATTATACCCCCAAACTTTAAGTATCCCCACAGAAGAAATAAAGTTCTCAAGAGTCCTTTCCTTTTTACCTTTTTATGCTTCTCTTGAGTTCTGTGTTTGGATGTCGAATTTTTTGTTCAGATCTGGTCTTTTCATTAGAAATAGGTGAAATTCACCTATATCATTGAATGACCATCTTCTTCCCCGGAGGATAATGCTCATTCTAGCTGGATAGGTTATTCTTGGCTGTAATCCAAGTTCCTTTGCCTTTCGGAATATCTGATGAAAATTTGCTTATTAAGACACATACAGAGTTATAAGGAATACTTTCCTCATGGTTGCCCATTCTAATATGATAAAAATGACCTAAATCAACTTACAAATTCAATACCATATCAATAACACTACTAAAGGATTCTTTTATAGAATTTTACAAATCATAATAAAATTCATCTGGAGAAGACAAAAAGTCAAACTTCTCAAAGGAAATAGTGAAAGAATAAAAAAGAAAGGGAATCTGGTTGTTTCATATCATCAACTGTGCAACAAAGCTGTGTACTTACAGCTATTTTGTACTGGTTAAAAATAGAAAAATTGATCAACATAATATTTCCTAAAGCTAAGGTTATCTACTACTGAGGTAAGGACACCTTATTTGGCCATAAGTTTTGAGGAAAATTGGGAAATACTCTGGGAGAAATTCAGGCTTCAATCATTATCTCACATCATATAACTTAATAAGTTCCACAAAGAAGTTAAAAAAAATAGAGAAAAATTAACTTTTACAACTTGGGATGGTGGAAAGTTTTTAAACAAGAAATCTAGATAATCACAAAAGTTTAAATGGAAAATTCTGATCACATAAGAATAAAAAAATGCACAAACAATTCAGTGTCATTAGAATTCAAGGGGGGGGGGCAGCTAGGTGGTGCAGTGGATAGAGCACCAGCCCTGGAGTCAGGAGGACCTGAGTTCAAATCTGGTCTCAGACACTTAACATTCCTTAGCTGTGTGACCTGGGGCAAGTCACTTAACCTCAATTGTCTCAGCAAAAAAAAAAAAAAAAAAAGGAACTCAAAAGGAATAGTAATCTTTCCCAAAAATCTTTGTGGGCTTTATAAAAGTGTTGTATGTAGGATGTAGAAGGAATTAGTACAACTGTGTAAGAACAGGAGCTATTCTCCAGTAGATAAATGATCAACATATATGAACAGCAGTTCTCAATAGAAAAAAATGCAAGTTATAAACAACCACATAGCATGCTCCATATTAGTAATAGTAAGAGAATTGCAAATTAAAACAATCTTCAGAATGGCAGATGACAAAAATGGATAATTATTGGATGGCATTTGGTTACCTCCATGATCAAATTTAAAATCTTCTGTTTGGCTTTTAAAACCCTC
The DNA here is from genome assembly GCA_023553655.1 of Myrmecobius fasciatus. NCBI lineage: Eukaryota > Metazoa > Chordata > Mammalia > Dasyuromorphia > Myrmecobiidae > Myrmecobius > Myrmecobius fasciatus. The sequence goes on along the minus strand of JAJPUD010031081.1, from coordinate 10,928 downwards.
CATAACCAGACTCTTTCTACATTTCCAATCTTCTCAGATCTTATACTCCCTGATATACTCTTTGATTCAGTGATTCTGGCCTCCTTACCATTCTTCCTACAAGAGACTCTCTCTGGATTTCCCTGGCTAACCCATATGCTGAGAATTGGCTTCCTCCTCATTCCTCCTTCCTAGCTTGTTTGACTTCCTTTAAGTTGTCTTAATAGACATCCTAACTTCTATAGAAAAGTCTGTTCTGGTTTTGCTTAATCTTAGGAGCTTTCTTTCAGAGTTCTTTTCTGTTTACCCTGCTTATATATTATTTATACATAGTTTTATGCATATCGTCTCCCCCATTAGACTGTGAGCATCTTAAAAAGAGAGATTTAAAAAAAAATCTTTCTGTGTATTCCTAATCTTAGCACAGCAGCTGACACATAGTTGGCATTTGATAAATATTTGTTTACTTGATAAGCACACTGATGCATTGTGGATAGAACCATGAACTTGTCCAGCCTTTCTGTAAGCAGTTTGGAACTATACCTAAGAAATCATTAGATTCTATATGTCCTTTGACCCAGGGATACAGTTATTAGAAATTTATTCCAAAAAGGACAAAAACAGAAGGGAAGGACTTACAAAATTTTTATGGTAGCATTTGCCATTCACAAGAAATGTAAACAAAGAGGTTACTCATTAATGGAGAAATAACTAATCAAATTATGGTTTATTAATGTGATGATTTATTAATCTTAAGAAATGATAAGTAAAGAATTGTGTGAACTGATGCACAGTGAAGTGAGCAGAAACATGAGAGCAATTTATGCAATGTCAATAGTATTGTTAAAGGAAAACAATCTTGAAAGACATAAGAACTCTGATCAGTGCAGTGACTAATCAGGTCTCCAGAGGAGACCTGTGAGAAAAATGGTAGACAACAAGTACAGTTTTAGACATACATTTTGTTACATGACCAATGAGTGAATTTGTTTTGCTTGATTATGCTTATTTGTTACAAAGATTGGCTATTATTTGGATGTGGTTGGGTGATAATAATAATGCAAAAAGAAGAAAAAGCCACATCAATGAAATATTTGGTAAATACACAGAAGAGAGTAGAAAAAAAAATCAGAAGGAGGCACAAGGAAGTGTTGGTGAGTTAAATTTAAGACTTAAATCACATCACTTTCAAAGTTCCTTCTAGCAATAAAGATCATATTGTTTCCATTCCTGCTCAGCCTTTCTGACTCTTCCCCAATTTCCTAAAATTTCACTGTACGAGATCCACCTAAGAGCCAGTGTCTTCCTAGCTTTCTCCCTGGAGGGTACCAGTGACACACTCTGTCTGTTATACTGTTGCTTTTCCTTTATGACTACTCCATCTTTTCCTTGTTAACATGTTTTTTAGTAGTTTCTCTTTGGTTGTATGTTGCAGCCTGCTCATATCTATCATGTACTTTGCCTTTGCCCTCTATATTGTACTTATCTTTCACTCTTCAGTAGTAATATTCCATTATTTCTTTCAATATATCAATAATGGTAAAATGTTAACATATAAAAAATGGACCTTTTTTGGATGCTTGGGGTAAATAAAAGAACCTAGTAAATTCTCCAAAGCAATCCAGACTATTCTTTTTATTTTCAATTCTTCTTTGCAAATTGTTTCCAATTTTCTTTCATTTGTAGCTCTCCTGTTTTCATCATTGAATGCCTCTTAGGATATATTGCCAAGATTTTTAAAAACTTGTTTTATCCTCCTATGGCTCTCCTTTATGATACTGTTCATGACTGTTATATTTAATATAAACTTTTAAATAAACTGATTATTAGTAAAGATTCAGGATCAATCAGCCTCGAATCAGTCAGATTCAACTCCTTTTGTGGTAGGATATTGTAGAGCCCTTTATAAGTGTAATATATATTATATTGAAATATTTATATTTAGGATATTGAACATAATGGAATCATATAATCTTTTTTCCCCCTGAGGCAATTGGGGTTAAGTGACTTGCCCGGGGTCACGCAGCTGGGGAATGTTAAGTGTCTGAGACCAGATTTGAACTTGAGTCCTCCTGACTTCAGGGGTGGTACTCTATCCACTGTGCCACCTAGCTGCCCCCATACAATCTTTTTCTATTCTTGATATAAGGAAGTATTCATGCCAAGTTTATCAAGCATAATAATAATAAGTAAAAATATAGGCAGTATATGATACTCATGATTTTATATGATTCAAGCTTCTTTGTAGAATGTTTATTGATTTTGTCAAGTTCATAATTAAAAAGTCTGGAAATGACTGCTTTAAGATACAACTTTCCTAAGCCCAATATTTTAATTAGTGCCCCATATCAAGGAAACTAGGCAATCCCCAGTTTGCTATTCTATTGATAGGCTTCACAGTAGGGAGTTTTTTGCATTTGTATCTCTAGACCTTAGTATAATGCTTGATATATAATGAGTTTAATAAATGTTTTCTTTTCATTCATGCATTTAAAAAGAGAAATGGATTTGTTGATTAGTGTTTTTCCTGCTTTCCTAATTTGTTGTAAAATTACAAGATATTTAAAATACATTATAATTTTGATCTGAATGTCAATCAGCATGTATTCATGTAATAGGTGCTATTTCAGATGCTGGGACTACAAATTCAAAAGAGAAGCAGCCCCTCCTCTTAAACAGCTTACATTTATCTATGGCAATACAACATGGTTCTACAAAATGTATCAAATAGGAAATGCTAAGTTATTGGGCATGGGACAAACAACTAGGGAAAATCAGGAAAGGCCTTTTGAAAGAAGTAGTTCTTGAGTTGAGCCATAAAAAGGAGCTAGGACTTTCAGGAAGCAGAGATAAGGAAGAAGAATATTCCTTGATTGGGGAATCAATCTGAAAAAGCAAGGAAATGGGGAGTAAAGTATTCCCTAAAATTAAATTTCTTCAAAGATATATTATTTACATATATGAATATATAAACATATGGATGCATACATATGTGTGAACATTTAACTGCAAATATGTATGCATATATTTGCAATTTATATGTATATATGTATCTATTTATATGTGTATAGATGTATACATTCTGAAAAGCATCCCAATTGTATATCTTTTATGCTAATCTTTTATGCAAGTTAAAATTAATGGTGAAAGATTGGGCTATATTCAGACTGATATGGAAGTTTGAGCATAATTGTACCACAATGTCCCAAATATTATAGAGAATGACTTCATGGTGAGAACACTATTAGTTTAAACATAAATACCCTTACATAATTATGAAAATAAGGCACTAATTTGACCCACAGGATCCAAAAACAAAATATGTAAATATGTCTTGGAAAAATTCTAATCAGCCTCTTTTCTTTCTTTTTTTTTTTCTGTAGGCACCTCACATATTGGTGACCATTCCCATTATGCTGTGGTATATGTCCTAATAGAATGTGGTATTCATCACCCTGACCCACCCAGATAGTATGATTGTGAATCTCTTTTGGGAGAAGTCATCAAGGAGAGAGGTGTGAAGTGCAAGGATGTATAGAAGGCTTGGTTTAGAAAATCTATGTATGGGAGCAGCAAGGTGGTGCAGTGGATACAGCACCAGCCCTGAAATCAGGAGGACCTGAGTTCAAATCTCGTTTGAGACGCTTAACATTCTCTAGCTGTGTGACCCTGGGCAAGTCACTTAACCTCAATTGCCTAAGCCAAAAAAAAAATCTAAGTATGATTTATGTATGTCTTTCAGTTATTAATATTTTGCTATATTCAACTATTCTTTTGTGTTTTTAAACCAATTGAAACATATCTATAGCACTGTATAAAGCTGAGTTTGGGAGAAGAATTTTCAAGCCAGTGTTTCAGTTCCTTTACAAAGTAAAACTCTGATTTCCTCTATGTATTAAAATACTTTTTTGCCTCAGGTCAGTCAGGCCCAACTCCTGTTGTGGTAAGATATAGTAGAATCTTTTAGAAGTGTAATATATTTGATATTGAAGTGTTTATGTTTAGGATATTTAAAGATTTATTATTGCTGTCATTCTTTCTGATAATTATGGTCTCGATGAATGTATAAACAAAGTGCCTGATAGGCTGCTGACAGTGTCAGTAATTTATGTGCTTACTGATTTGTTATTGATGTTCAGTTGTTTTTCAGTCATGTTTGACTCTTCATGATCTCATTTGGAGTTTTTTTTTTGTCAAAGATATTGGAATGGTTTGCCATTTTCTTTTCCAGGTCATTTTACAGATAAGGAACTGAGACAAATAGAGTTAAAGTGATTTTCTCAGGGTCACATAGGCTAGTACGTATTTGACACTGGATTTAAACTCATGAAGATGAATCTTCCTGACTTCAAACCTAATACTCTATTCATTTTTACCACTTAGCTCCTATTAGTTTGTGAAATCTAAATTCATATTACCACTATTTAAGAATAAGGATGAATATGTTTGGCATGTTTTATAATATCTTTGAACTAGAAACTCACAAAGGATTCCTGATTTTAGAAAGAGACAGAAAGAATAAAAATAAGGATATTTTAAGAATATTGAGAGAAAGGTCAGAGGATTGGGAAATTGCAAAGTAATTGATAATGCACTCAGGCCTGATGAATCCGTAGTCAGTATTCCTTGAATTATTGGATTCTTCAGGAATTTCATCTGTGTTAGTAGAAAGGAACAATACCTGGGAACTAATTTATATACTCCTCATTGAAGAAGAATAATGGTCAGGAGAATAGATATTTTAATGAAAAAAGGAGAGATGAAGTACTAAAAGCAAAGAATTATTTGGGTCAGAAAGAAATAGCTTATAAGGGAGATATTCACAGCTAGGTGTTTTAGATTAGAAAGGGATACTAGTCTGCTACAAAAGTATCACCAGCATAGCACAAGGGAAGAAACTGTGGCCCAAACGGATATTGAATTGCTGAATGTGCTTGTGAGGAGAAATTAGTTTTTCTACCTCAGAAACAAAAAGGAATTGGTTTCAGGAAGCAAAGAGGGAGGCAGGGATAAAGAAGCCCCATATCTAGATAAATATACCAAGTGCATTCAATAGGTTTAGGGGAATCTGATGTTCAGGGAACCATAGCCATGCTATGATGACTGATGTTTGCCTTCAAGAATTGAAACAAGGTGAAGTTTGCAGAAAAAATTGGAAGTTCAGAAAGTGTTGAAGAGATTTGATTTGAGAATTGGACAGAAATTTGAAAACCGGACGAAAAATTTAAATATAAGATATCTCAGCTGATAAAGAAACTGAATGGTGAAGAAAAGATACATTGAGGCAGCAGCTAATGATACTCAGCTTAGTTTTCAGTCAAAAAATTGACAGAAAAATTGTTGCTTGGAATAAAGCAGACATTACATATTAAAAAACAATAGCTTTGTGAAGAACTAAGAAAGATCCAAAATCACAAAGAGGAAAGGAGTTGACCACTGAAGTGATAGCAGTCTCTCAGTTGTAGCATATGCAGGATAAAAAGACAAGTCAGAGAATTTAGAAATATTGGTAGTTGTTGTTGGTTCATGTGCAACTGTTCAGGACTCTTTTTTGAGTTACCCCTCACCCCATTTCCATGCACTGTGTTTGGAATCCATTCCTTTTGCATTTTCATCTCTTAGAATCCCTGCCTGCTTTCAAGCTCATGTGCCATCACTTACAGGAATTCTTTCCTGATTGCCCTACTTATTAGTGCTCCTCCTCTTCAAATCATTATGTGTCTATCAGAATATGTATTATATGTCTCCCATTCTTCTCCAGAAGAAGTAAGAGGGCAGCAACTATCATTTGTTTTATTTATATCTGTAGCATTTAATACGCTGTCTTACATTTAGCAGGCACTGAGAATTGTTGGGTTGGATGGACTAGGGTTGGATTTGGAGAGCAAACATATTCCTGAAGGGTTTCAATTCCATGCCGTTTCAGAACTGGTTGAAAAAATAAGGATATTTTACCTTTAAAAAGAGAAGATTTGGGCAGAGGCCATGAAAGTGACCTTTAAGTATTTCAATAGCTGTCATATGAAAAAGACTTGTTCTGTTTGATTCCTAGGGGCAACCAGCAAATGAAGCAAAAGAAGTTAGGAGAGATTCCAATTTAGGACTTATGAATGGTAGTGTTTCCTAACAATTAGAGCAATCCCAAGTTGAATGGTTATGGGTTACCACTCTCTGGTGGTCTTCAAGCAAGCTTGGTTGATCACTTGTGAGAAATAGTGCAAAGGGTGTTATTATTTATTTATAGATGCATCAGATGGTCCTTAAGGTCCTTTTTGACTCCAAAATTCTTTGATTCTTTTATTGAAAAGGAGTAGAGTAAGTAGTAATAGTCATTGTTTGTCCTTTGTTTTCAAAGAGGACCATTACATTAGGAAGGTGATGGCATGACATGAAAGTGAATTGGATTTGCATTCAAAGGGAGCTGTGCAAGCTTACCTGTCTCACTTTAAAACCAACTTTGTCCAGTGGTCAAATATAAATCAGGACATGGCCCTTAAAAAAGAAATAGTTGTACAATATTTTCAGTGATTCCAAGTGGCTCCCTGGCATGGAAACACATCTTTTTAATATTGCTGTTCGCTCAGTGATGTTATATATAGTCTCTGAACCATTGGATACCACTATCTGAAGAACTCCTCAAAATTGCAAATAATACCAAAGGCAATCAAAAAACATAGTTGTTAAGTAGGTTATGGCATTAACAATTATGACTACAGAGAAAATGCCCTATCTATGTGGTACAATGGAGAGAATGCCAGATTTAGAATAAGAAGACTAGAATTCAAATTCCAGCTCTGTGATCTTGGGCAATCATTTAATTCTCCATAGGCTTCTATTTCCTCATCTGTATAATAAAAGATTGGACTGGATCTGATTCTGAGTAAAAGATATCATCAAGAATATACATTCTGAAAAAAAAAGACTTTAAAAAGTAGTTGGGTCAAGCATAGTGAAAAAAAGATGATATCATTGGCAAAGAAATATTCAAGTCCCAGAGAAAGGACTCTGGTCCATTCACTAAATCCAATTCTTTGGGCAATTTTTGTAGAGGTAATAATCTCACTATACAAAATAGTGTGAATAGGTTTTGGTATGCATCAATGGAAGAAGTAACTATGCCCTTAAGATCTAAGATTCTGTCCTTCATTCAAGCCTATTATTTTATTTATATTTCCTTTTTAGGGTGTTTGGGAGAAGAAGTACTGCGGGGATATATTTGTGGGTTTTGTACTCAATACAAAAAAAGAATGAGCTCTCATTTGTTGCTTCTCCTCTTGTTTTATAACAATTTAGAATAAGTTCAGTGTTCTTTCATTATAGCTGAAGATGTTCTTGAATTCTTGAAAACTGTATCATTAAAGCAAGGTCTTGTAGGTCCTAGCAAACTGGAAAGACTTTAAATATAATCACAACAAACTTTAGGTGGTATAATCCTAGGACTAGCCTAACTAACTCCTAAAACATTTATCAGCAACTTGGCAATAGAACGATTAAATATTTTGGCCAGAGCCAGTTCTCAAAAACTGTCTTTTAAGTTTCAAGCAATAAATGCAATCCTTTACAATAAAGGAAGTATTCACATAGATGAAATGGCATATCTTTGAAATGCTATAGAACTAGAATTTTGTCAGTACTAGATCTTTAGATTTCACTTAATCTAGTCTACCTCATTTCTCAATAAGAATCTTTACAATGAAACTAAGTTTTCTCTTCTTTTTCTTTTTTCCTATTGCACTTTTTTTTTCTTTTTTTTTGTCCTTAGTGTGGCAAGTGCAAGCTGGCTTTTGGAGAACTTGAGATACTTATACAGGCTTTCTGAGTAGACGTAGTTATGGGCAGGAAGACTATTAGATAAAATCAAATCAATCTGAACTCTATTTTTGTTTTTGTTTCTTTTTTTTTGAGAAACTTTTCTATACAGGCTATTGTTTTGAATTCTTACCACAGACTAATGTATCTGCAAAAAATGTTCATATTATAGACTTTTTTTTAGCATTCTTTTCATTTTTTTCCCTTCTCAATTGGGAGTATTTTCCTTGGAAGATTGTGTCATGGTACATAAATATTTTCCTTGATAATTGTTTTTAAGGAGTTCAACATTTATAGACATTATATAGATAGTACTTTATAGATGTTTTTCTATAGCAGACATTTTGACATTTTGACTGTCTAAATTTTATCATTGTCCAATTTATTACTGTATAGTGTTCCAAGGTAATTTGAGCATGGTAAAACCCTGGAATGAAAGTTAGAAGTTCTGGTTTCCATTACTGACTATATTAGTGACACTGAACAAGCTTGGGAAAGTCAGATAATATGCTTTCCCATCAACTATACATACATACATACACAAACATATATTTTCTTTTCTTTTTTTTTCCTGAGGCAATTGGGGTTAAGTGACTTGCCCAGGGTCACACAGCTAGGAAATGTTAAGCGTCTGAGGCCAGATTTGAATTCAGGTCCTCCTGACTTCAGGGCTGATGCTCTATGCACTGCACCACCTAGCTGCCCCTCACATATATTTTCAAATGAGGAATATGATGGTAAGAGATCAAGAGAATATTGAATAGTACAAATGAACAGGACACTTATAATTAGGATATCTCTAACTCATAAAGTTTGAAGTTAAAGAGATAAGAATCCTCAATTCTTATTGTATAAAAATGACAAGTTTTAAGATAATATTATTTTTATGTTTATTTGATTTTTTTCTATAATTAATATAAGGTATTTTTCCATGTCATTTCAATAAATGCAGTGATCCTCAATACTTTTGTGAGGTAGATAAAATGGAGTATTTATCATAGTAATCAAATTTTTAGTCAGTGTCTCTGATTGCCAAACAATACATTGACATGAGTTAGAGATTAAAGATTTATGATATTGTAGAGTGTGAAAGCTGTTATCACTGATGTAAATCTCAGCCTGTCTATAATATTTTAGAAAGTTTCCTGAAATGCAGAGGCTCTGCAATTTGCATTCTGATCAAATCACTCACTAAAATAGCCCTTTCTAAATCGAGCAATGATCTCTTTTTTTTAATTAAAGTTTTTTATTTGCAAAACATATGTATAGGTAATTTTTCATCATTGACCTTTGAAAAGCTTTCTGTTACAAATTTTTCCCTCCTTCCCACACTCCTTCCCCTAGATGGCAGGAAGTCTAATACATGTTAATTATGTTAAAATACTTGACAAATCAAATATGTGTATATATTTATACAGTTATCTTGATAGGATCTATAAGAAAAAAAATCTGAAAAGGAAAACATAATGCAAGCAAACATCAATAGAAAGCATGAAAATGCTATGTTGTGGTCCACCCTCAGATCCCATAGGCCTCTCCCTGAGTGCATATGGCTTTCTTCATCACTGAACAACTGGAACTGGTTTGAATCATCTTATTGTTGAAGAGAGTCATGTCCATAAGAATTGATCATCATATAGTCTTGTTGCCGTGTATAGAACAATGATCTTTTAATTGCCAAACTTAATGGACTTTTTTTCACTCTTCATCTTTCTTCACCTCTCTGTAGCATTCAACATTCTCTTATCTCCATGCATGCTATGCTTTAACCCAAGTGACCTATTGAATCTTTGCCAAAGTCAGAATTCTACCTCCCATTTCCATGTCTCTGCACAAGCCTGTAAATCCCATTCTTCTCCCTTAGAATGCTTAATTTCCTTAAAGGCTTAGCTTAAGTTTTATTATCTTACAGAAAGCTTTTTCCTGTCCTTGCTCAGTATTCTCTACTCTTCCTCAAATAATCTTGTATTTTTTTTACTAAAGCTTTTTATTTGCAAAACATATGCATAGGTAAAATTTTTTCCCCTGAGGCAATTGGGGTTAAGTGACTTGCCCAGAGTCACACAGCTAGGGAATGTTAAGTGTCTGAGATCACATTTGAACTCAGGTCCTCCTGACTTCAGGGCTGGTGCTCTATCCACTGCGCCACCTAGCTGCCCACATAGGTAATTTTTCAACATTGACCCTTGCAAAGCTTTCTGTTACAAATTTTTCCCCCCTCCCCTAGATGGCAAGAAGTCTAATACATGTTAATTGTGTTAAAATATTTGACAGATCGAATATGTGTATATATATTTATACAATTATCTTGCTGTACAGGAAAAAAAAACCTGAGAAGGAAAACATAATGTAAGCAAACATCAATAGAGAGTGTGAAAATGCTATGTTGTGGTCCAGACTCAGATCCCACAGGTCTCTTCCTGGGTGTATATGGCTTTCTTCATCACTGAACAATTGGAAATGGTTTGAAACATTTCATTGTTGAAGAGAGCCATGTCCATCAGAAGTGATCATCATATAGTAGTGTTGTTGCCATGTATAATGATCTCGTGGTTCTGCTCATTTCCCTCAGCCTCAGCTCATGCAAGTCTCTCCAGGAATCTCTGAAATCATCTTCAAACAGTATCAATTCTTTCTCTGAAGGAAGATAGCAGGAAGAGTCCTTTGGGATTGTTTTAGATCATTGCATTGCTGAGAATAGCTAAGTTATTCACAATTTTTCATTGTATGATATTGCTGTTACCGTGTACAACATTCTTTTGGTTCTGCTCACTTCACTTTGTATCAGTTCATTTAAGTTTTTCTGAAATCTTCTTGTTTGTTGTTTCTTATAACACAATTATATTCCCTCACAATCATAAACCTACTACTTGTTTAGCTATTCTGCAGTTGATAGGTATTCTCTTTATTTATGATTCTTAGCCACTAGAAAAAGAATTGCTATAAATATTTTTGTACAAATAGGTCCTTTTGCCTTTTGTTTGATATCTTTGGGATATACACCCAACAGTAATGTTGCCGGTGGTATGTCCCATTTTATATCCCTTTAGACATAGCTCCAAATTGCTTCCTTCCTTCCTTCCTTCTTTCCTTCCTTCCTTCCTCCCTCTCCCCCTCCTTTCCTCCCTTCCTCCCTTCCT